>CM049307.1:39872361-40178593 GCA_026874595.1 Sipunculus nudus | reverse complement strand
CGTGATGACTGTACAAACAAGATATGTAAAAAGTGAATCGATGAATTTCAGTTCATTTCTTTAGATCCATATGCACATGAGGATGATAGATAAATTTTTAATAATGCTTGTACATCTGTCTGCATGCAAGTAACTGCTTCTGCTGTGGATATCTGCCATGGTGTGGAAATTTGTTACCAAGTAGATTGATACTTCCTTAAGGCTTTGCAAAAATACCTTTGTAGAGATATGCCCCCTTTCAGTTTTCTCCAGCTTTAAAAAAAATGTAGTTTTTTTTTTAGCTCAGCTGACTATAAGTCAGTGTGTTTTGTATATGTGTCCACAAAGTTATGTTTTGCTATGAAAGTGTGGATATTTATGTTGTAAAGAATTCCTTGCTTAAGATAAGTTAAAATTGTTTGCTTGAAAATCAGTAATAAATTTTAGTCGAGATAATATTAAAGTTGGAATTTTGAGATTATCTGCAAGAGAAGTTTTGAGATTATTAGCTCAGCTGACTGAAAGTCAGCTGAGGTATAGGTATTGCATTTTGTCTGTTGGTAAGCAAGGTACAAATCATAACTGCTGGCCTTAAGTCACTGTGATCTATATCCTCTAAGCTATGGGGCTTGTAATTACCTCACAGAATAATTAAAAATGTGATACAAAACCTCCAGAATCTAAAAAATAATGGATGGATTGTGATGAATCTTGCTTTGAATATTGATTATGACTAGTTTTGTCAGTTCCCGAAAACTGGTGGCACCACCTGTAAAGCGAACTTATAAAAATAAAATGAGGTCAAGGTCAAGGTCACAGGGACCATCTGTCCATAAATTAGTATCCAGATGATAACTCAAGTTTGGTTTGACATATTGATTTAAAACTTGACTTATATATGACCCACTGATAAAGTAAGAACCCTTACAATTTTTCGGTCATGGGCCAAAGGTCAAGATCACAAGACCCATTTCTTTTAAAAAAGTGGATGAATTTTAAGCCAAAATTTTCATCACAAACCTTCCATCTTTCAGATGTTGCACACCTGCCAGTAGGTGAAGTTTCTTTTGGGGTCACAGGGTGAAAGGTCAAGGCCACAGGGCCCATCCATTCATAAATTGGTTTATGGATGATAACTCTAGTTTGGGTACGCTCCCAAGGCAGCAACTGATTTTCACGCTGCCAGCTGTGACCGTTTATGATATATTTAGACACCAGGTGGCGGTTTGTTGTCCACTGAAATAAACGTGCATACGATGTGACAAGCAGCCAATCAGATGCCAAAAAACAAACACTCAACAGGCATCCTGGCTCCGCCCATTGCCGCGCTTCAAGCGCCGTTTGATAAGTTTCCGGTCGAATTTAAATTGCTCCCTCTGCATTCTCGCATCATCGACCGATTCGATTATGACATTATGACTGTGTTAGCGTAGCCATGTATCTGTTGTCTGCAGAACTGAAACCAGCCAGCGAGGTGTGCACGCAGCCTTTGTTGTTACGTTTCGTTTGAATTACAGCTCACCGGCCGAGCATCCTATGTGCCAAGGCCCTAAGCAAACCACGTCAGGGGCAATTCTCTCTGAGCCTGTGGCCTGTTTAGACGGTTACGCTGGGGGAGGAGCTGTCACTCAAAAAGAAATGAATATGATTGGCTCCGTGTATTCCTCGCTTGGCTTTGTCTTCCAGCACAAAGTTTAATCTGATTGGACAAAAATACAGTGCTCCCCTCTGGTGTTGCAAAGCAGGATACGAGGTCATAACAAACAGCGCCTTACGATATAGGAAGTAGCCCTATAGGTAAAGCGCTGTGTAAAGAGCGTATAGTTTGGGTGGACATATTGACTTCAAACTTTTTTAATTAATGACTCACCACTAAAGTAAGAATTGTTTTGATTTTTGTTGATGTTTTGTATATCAAACTTTTCATCCCAAACCTCCATCTTTCACACTGCCCAAAGTGGAAGTTCAAGGATAGTAAGTTATCAGTTTTTTTGGTCACAAGGTCAAGGGTTAAGGTCACAGGACCCATATTCTGAAAAATCTCATAAAAAAATATCTTTATAGACAAATTAGCTGAGCATTGAGACCCATGGGTCCATAGTTTTTAGATTAGCTCATGAGGTATCTGTGATCAGATTAGGTTGGACATTTTTAAATCCATATGATAATGCCAGTGCATGGTAGTACACTGTATGTACTCATTGACTAACACTTAAAATCATAATTCAGTATCTAATTAGACTGCCTGTGTCAAAGCCTAAACAGCAACCATAAAAATTAATAACATTTGTACTTGAAAAATGTTACAAAACATGTCTACTTTTTCAGCAGCCTCCTGCACTAGTAGTGCAGGTATTATAAAATAGATTTGATCTGAGATCACATACCAATTGATCTTTAATGTTACTCCTATGTCCAAAGGAGGAGGCAATGGATTTTTTCACGTATGATATTGACCTAAGAGGAAAAATCATGAGAACTCTATAATTACTATCAGCAGGATAACAGGTGTGGCAGATCAGGTGTGATTTTCTTCATACAGAGTATTACCACCCTTGTACTTAATTGTACTTAATTTGTACTTGTACAATGCTGTCAGTGAAAAGAAGTCACTGCAGAAACACAAGTTGCTAATACTTTTGTAAGTTATACCGTTAGAGGAAGGATGTAGCCTGTACCTGAGGTGTTTAACTACAGAAGAATGGGCAAAATACACTCCCATGGCACTTTGAACAAATGTAAGGTCTTGGGCGGCCTCTTTTGCCAACAAAATAATCTTCTGATTAACAGAAGCTTTTCTCACACATCACTTCTTAATTTTTAGCACAGCTGACTGTAAGTCATCTGAGCTATAGTCATGGTCCATTGTCTGTCATCCCTCCATCTGTCCTTCTGTACGTCCATCCGTCTATAGATGTGGCACGTTTTGAAACTGTAAGACCTAGACCCAGGATCTCCTACCAAGGAAAAAACTGGGTCTTTGTGACTTTGTTCCTTTGAGAAATTAAGGAAAAACCTCAATTTTCTGTAAAAACCAATTTTCACACTTCAGGACTGCCTATTATCAAAACCACTCATCTGTTTTTTTCTCATATTTACCATAAATATACCTCTTAATAGTTCCTATGTACATGCCAAAATTAGGTCTGTATTATATAAATTAAAAAAAGTTATGGGCTCAAGCATAATGCATTTTGTAAACAATCAGGAAAGATATTTGATCACTTAACACAAAACGTGTTAAAGCTAAGGACTCTTTTTCCAGTAATATAACTGTAATTAATCAAAATTAAATTGTATACCCAAAATTATATCAAAATCTTTTTAATTTTTTTAAATATTAGCAAAAATAAAAAATTGGTACCTTAAATTTTGCTCAACTTTGACCATGGCACGTTTTTTCATGTACCGGTAAGTACATTTGATTTAATTTTCACAGCCAGTTTACATATGGATTTAATCTGATGAATTTTGAAATTTGAAAGTATAAGCTTAAAAAATAGTCTAGCTAGCTATTGAAGTTTTTTAGAGGCCTTAATGTATTTGTATTTTCTAGCATCATGACCCCACTTTTGTTTACTACAGATTTGCCTGGTAATCCAAAAATTGGCATAATGTTTGATGTCCCTAAGATCTCCTTCCAAGCCAATAACTGGGCCTCTGTGACCTTTTTCCGTTGGGAAATTAAGGAAAACCTCAATTTGTTATTTAAATCATTTTTACACTTCAGGAATGCCTAATATCAAAACCACTCACTTTTTTAGCAAACCTGTGAGCTTATGCGATGGTGCGTCGTCATCCGTAGTACGTTGTGCGTCATCTGTACTTTAACCATAGCCATCTCAAAAACGGCAGGAGCTAGCATCACCAAATTTTTTTGCAAATAATCAGTCATCTGAAAAACTATTGGATTTTGTTTATTTTTGTTCTGACTGCATTTGCTAACATTTTATAGGGAAAAAGCTAAAAAAGCTTTAAAAATCTTCTTCTTGAAACTGTCCAGCAAAATTGTCCAATATTTCACAGAAATGATCCCTGGAACAATCTTTCTCAAGTTTGTTCGAATGGTTCCAGTTCAGAGATTTTTGGCCGAGTTACAGGAGGTTGAACTTAGTCATCTGTCCAAAAAAGCATATTAAAATTTCAATCTCAGAAACGGCTAGAGCTATCATCACCAAATTTTGTGCCAATATTGGTCACATAGGTCATATCTGAAATTGAGGTATTGGTGAGCATCGGCCTTTTTGTTCAGGGTCATCAGTGCCTGTATCACACTGAGGGCTACAAAAAATTTCTTCTCTGAAACTATATGGCCAAATTGTTTAATATCACACAGTTGAACTTAGTCTTCTGTCCAAAAAAGCATACTAAAATTACAATCTTAGAAACGGCTGGAGCTATCATCACAAAATTTTATGCTAATGTTGGTCACATGAGTCATATCTGCATCGGCCTTTTTTTGTACGGGGGTCATCAGTGCCCATATCATACTGACAGCTACAAAAAATTTCTTCTCTGAAACCATATGGCCAAATTGTTTAATATCGCACAGAAATGATCCTAGGGTAGTGCTTTCTGAAGTTTGTTCAAATGGTCTCTTTTTAGTGACTTTTGGCTGAGTTATGGGAAGCTGAATTTAGTCATATGCCATAACAGCCCATTTCAGCTCAGTGGCTACAAAGATCTTCTTCTCAAAAACCACTGGGCAAAATTCTTAAATCTCACACATTAATTATCCTCAAATGTTGATAATTCAAGTTTGTTCAAATGGTTTTGGTTCAGTGCTTTTTGGCTGAGTTACAGGAAGCTGAACTCAGCCAGTTTGCTGGATCTTCCTATATGAGTTATAAACCTGTGAAACATTTTCCGACTGACGCCACTGAAGCAAGTTTGTTAAATATTTTACAAGAATAATCCCTGCAATAATTCTTATAATAATTGTCATTAATGGTTCCACATGAATGATTTTTGGCTGAATTATGGAGATTGAATTGAGTCATTTTACCATATATGTTAGCTGTGTGATGCTGTTACATCTAGCCTGGGACCAGTTTATCAGCATCTATTACATCATGCCACTAGACATTTAGGTTTCAGGGTATCTTTGGTAAATAGTGACAAGAAAGTTTTTTAAAAGCTTTTAAAAAAATTAAGATTTATGATTTAAGTTATTCATCATACCAGGCAATGTTACAATCATGGATATTCAGCTCTCTGTGGCTATATAAAGACAACTTTACAGGGATTATAAATTATTGGTATCCCTACTCAACTTAATTCAAGAATTTGCCATCAGTGAGATATATCTGTATTTTAATTTTGCATTCAGAATGCATCTGTATTTATTTTACATAAATTCCTGATTTCTTTTTTATAAAAAAAAATTTGCTGAAAAGCATTTTGTATTGGGAAAGATAATTTCAAAGTTATGTACAGATGGCAGCACTTGATTTACCATTGGCAGTTTGCCAGTGCCTTGATGTTGGCCATTAGCCAAGATGATGTCAGCTCTATAAATAGTTTTGGCACAGTGCCAGGATTGGAAGAAGTGCAGCCAGGTATAGGTCAAGGGTTCACTCAGTGCAGTAGCTGCATTCTATTTATAGCTTTGGCAGACTGCTCACTGCATCAGATTTGGCACCAAAGTTCAGCCTGGATCTATTTATAGTTTTGGCAGACTGGCAACTGTGTCAGATTATGCAACAGGTCAAGAGTTCACTCAGTGCAGCCAGGTACAGGTCAAAAGTTCACTCAGTCTAGCCAGGTGCAGGTCAAGAGTTCACTCAGTGAAGTAGCTTGAGGCAGCAATTTGTCACAGTTCACTCAGGGGCAACTGCCTCACTCACCTAAGCCTCTGGGAAAGTTTGATGTATTGGCCTGATATTTTGACCTGTCTATGCGGCTTTGATGGTATTCTCGTTTACAAGACAGGTACATTGACTTTTGCAGTGTATGCGCTTGCTTATTTCTACAGAGGAATTTGATACATCAGCCCAAAATTGGGCATGTTTATACATATTGGGTAGCTTAATAGTTTACAAGACTGATGGGGCCACCTACAACAATTTTTGCAGTTTTTGTCCCTACTTATTTCACAGGAGGGGTTTGACATATTAGTCTGACATTGGGCATATGTATATATCTCTTCCTTGTATACAAGACTGGTGGTGCCAGCTACAATCGTTGTATCCGCAAAAACAGTGTTTTGCGGATACTATGGTTTCAGTGGGACGCTGATGCCGCCGCCACCGCCACCACCACATAGGTTTCATGAGAACTCCTCAGTAACCACTAGGCAGAATTTTTTTAAATTCGGATTTATGATTGGGTCACATGTGATCTGCTCCCTGACCTCTGACCTTTCCTTTCTGCCCAGCGTCCATTTGTGAATCTGTTTCCGCACATAAACCCACATATCTTGGGAACCGTTTGACCGATCAGGCTAAAAATTAGCACAAATGTAGCCATCAGATAGCTTTACAACATACACTAAAATGGTGTTGCCACCTGCAACCATTTTTGCACAGCGTCCATCTGTTCATCTGCCTTTGGATAAAAACACTCATATATCTGCATTGGTTGGACTTATGATGAAATTATGCATGTGTATACATCCTGGACATCTTTCTTGATTCTATGACAGGTGGCACCACCTACATTCACGTTTAAACTGCAGACATCCAAGCTCAAACCTCGGGAACCCTTTGACCAGTTGGGCCAAAATTTGGCATGTGTATAGACTTCCCATAGATCTTAATCATACTCAAAACTGGTGGCGCCAACTGCAACTATTTTTGCACAACGTCAATCTGTTCACCTGCCTTACATCCTTTACAGCTTCCTTGATTTTATGACAGGTGGCGCTACCTACATTCAAATTTATGCTGCAGACATCCAAGCTCATATCTCGTGAACCATTTGACCAATTGGGCAAACATTTTGCATGTTAATGGATCTCACATAGCTCTTTATCATACGCAAAATTGGTGGCGCCACCTGCCACCATTTTTGCACAGCATCCGTCTGTTTGTCTGCTGTGGGCTAAAATCACTCATATTTCAGTAGTGGTTTGACTTATCTGCCTAAAATTTTGCATGTTTATACATCTTGGATAGCATTCTGGATTTTGTGGCAGGTGGCGCCACCTATATTTATGTATACGCTGGAGACATTCAGGCTTATATTTCAGGACTGGTTTTATATATCCCCCTGACAGCTTTCTGGATTTTGTGGTAGGTGGCGCAACCTACATACACATTTTGGCTGCAGTCATCCAGGCTATTATGCAACACACCTCACTCTATTTCCACTAGGGAGCGTAAGTCTCGTTTTATCTCTATTGAAAGGAGGTAGAAAAGGCCTGTTCCAAAGTACTTCTGGAGACACCCTCATGACAACATACGCCATGTGGACCTCGCTTCACGTGTTGTTGGGTCAGCTTTTCACAGAACACAGCGATTCCAAACGTTTGAGCTTGCTGTAACATACAGCGAACGGTTCAATTGTAACTTTTGGATTCAATTTATCAATACTTTCCCCTATTAATGCTTGGTTTAGCTTGTTCCCGGTTTCACTGAGGCTACGCCCGCATTGCGGTTGCTTTGTAAACAAACCATCAGTTAAAGTATGTAGGCCTGAACATATACTTTTATAGGGCTTTATGGATGGGATATTATGTTTTGTGTTATTATTGATTACAGAGATTCAAAGTCTGTTATGTAGGATTGGTAAAAATACATATTTGGTAAAAAAAAAAGAAAAAGCGCAGTCTTTGGATTCCGGGGCAAGCCCGTTAGCCATCATGCATATAGCCTAGGCCTCGGCTATATTCGATAATAATAATTATAATAACTATAATAATAACAATAATAATAATAAATAATTTATTATAATTATTATTGTTCCTATATTTTTTAGGAACATTAACATATAATAATAAAGTAACATATTATTATAAAAAAATGAAATATGAAATTTAAAGCCAACTGAAATTAAATTAGTAAAAGACAAAAACAAAACAAAAAAACAAGAAATTCTATGGGTAAGTAATCATATACAATTAATTACATTATATAAATAAATACACATCATAATTTAGAATATTAAAAATATATCAATTTAAATTAATATATATACATTTATGTTACATTTATACAGTATACTATTATACCCAGTATATATATTTTAAATTATGTAAGAAAAATGATACTATGATTTTAAAATCGTTATTATCGTATATTTTATATAAAAGTATGGAAAATGTCTGGAAAATGTCTAAAAACAATATATATATATATATATATATATATATATATATATATATATATATATATATATATATATATCAGAGATGGGTCCTATTACACAAGTTCTATTACTATAACTTTTATTAATATATCTTCTTAATATATCTTAATATATCTATTACAATTACTTTTACAACATTTTTTCATCTATTACTATTAGTATTACTATTACTTGGCATCTTTTACTATAACTATTACTTTACTTTCAAATAGTGATATGAACATATGCTGACCTATATACATAAGTGGTGATACTTTAATATATTTTCGTATGTTTAAATTGCAACCATTGGAATTTTTATTCTCCATTTAAAATGAAATTAATTAGTTTTTAGCTCAGCTGACTGAAAGTCATCTGAGCTATAGCGATCACTCTTTGTCCGTCGTCCGTCTGTCCGTCTGTCCGTCCGTTAACCAGGCACAAATCGTAACCGCTGGACCTAGAACCTTGTAACTTGGGATTCTGAGAGGTCCATAAAAAATCTCCTTGGAAACCAGAAATTAGGTCTCTGTTACCCATATCCTTCGAGCTATGTGGCCCCAAAGTACCCCCCAGAAAAGTCAAAAATTTCATACAAAAACTTCAATATCTCATTAACTACCTGACTGATGGTCATGATTTTTGGCATAACTATTGATCATGAGATGTTACATCACTTCCTGCAGACTGGTGGCGCCACCTGTATTTTTCGATTTTTTACGAATTTTTTTCTCTATTTTTGAGACCTTAAAAAATGTGAACATCTGTTAACAAGGCACAAATCATAAAGACTGGACTTAGAATCTTGATTCTTGACACACTGAGAGGTCCATGAAAAATCTCCTTGGAAACCAGAAATTAGGTCTCTGTTACCCATATCCTTCGAGCTATGGGGCCCCAAAGTACCCCCCAGAATAGTAAAAAATTTCATACAAAAACTTCAATATTTCAATAACTACATCACTGATGGTCTTCATTTTTGGCATACATATTGATCATGAGATGTTCGATCAGTTCCTGCAGACTGGTGGCGCCACCTGTACTGTTTGATTTTTTACGATTTTTTCCTCTATTTTTGAGACCTTTGAGGATGCTGTCATCTGTTAGCGTGGCACAAATCGTAACGACTGGACCTAGAATCTTCATTTTCGACACACTGAGAGACCTATGAAAAGTCTCCATGGAAACCAGAAATTAGGTCTCTGTTACCCATATCCTTTGAGCTATGGGGCCCAAAATTACCCCACAGAATAGTCAAAAATTTCATACAAAAACTTCAATATCTCATTAACTACATCACTGATGGTCATGATTTTCGACATACATATTGATCATGAGATGTTTCATCAGTTTTTGCAGACTGGTGGCGCCACTTGTATTTTTCAATGTTCACGAATTGTTTTCTCCCATTTTGAGACCTTTAAGGATGTAGTTATCTGTCAACAGGGTACAAATCGTAACGACTGGACCTAGAATCTTCGTTCTTGACACACAGGGAGACCCATGATAAGTCTCCATGGAAACCTGAAATTTGGTCTCTGTTACCCATATCCTTTGAGCTATGGCACTCCAAAGTACAGCTCAGAATAATGGAAAATTTGATACAAAAGCTAAAGTATCTGAACAACTAATGCAGAGATAACCATAATTGTTTGCATGGATATTGATCATGGAGTGTTTCATAAGTTTCTGCAGACTGGTGGCACCACCTGTATTTGTTCGGTTTTTTTTACGAAATTTTTCTGTATTTTTGAGACCTTTAAAGATATGAACATCTGTTAACAGGGCACAAATCATGAAAACTGGACCAAGAATCTTCATTCTTGACACACAGGGAGACCCATGAAAAGTCTCCATGGAAACTTGAAATTAGGTCTCTGTTACCCATATTCTTTAAGCTGTATGGGTCCAAAATACCCCCCCCCCCCCCCAGAATAATGGAAAATTTGATACAAAAACTGCAGTATTTCAATAACTACAACACTGATGGTCATGATTTTCGGCATACATATTGATCATGAGCTGTTCCATCAGTTTCTGCAGACTGGGTGTGCCACCTCTATTTTTTTTCAAATTTTTACAAATTTTTTTCTTTTTTTTGAGACCTTTAAAGATGTGGTTATCTGTCAACAGGGTACAAATTGCAACAACTGGACCTAGAATCTTCATTCTTGTCATGCAAGGAGGCCCATGAAAGGTGCCTGTGGAAACTTGAAATTAGGTCTCTGTTACCCATTTCCTTCAAGCTATAGGACTCCGAAGTATCCCTCAGAATAATGGACAATTTGATACAAAAACTGAAGTATCTGAACAACTAATGCAGAGATCACCATGATTTTTTGCATGGTTATTGACCATTAAGTGTTTTTATTAGTTTCTGCAGACTGGTGGAGCCACCTGTATTTTTGTATCCGCCAAAACGAAGTTTTGCGGATACTATGTTTTTGACCGAGTTCCTCCACCGCGGCGGCGTTCGTTTCCAGAGAGCTCCTCGGAGACTAATGGACCGATTTTTCCCAAACTTACACCTATTATCGGGTCACATGTGAACTGGTGCCTAACCAATTTGCGTTGACCTCTGACCTTTCCTCTCTATCCAGTGTCCATTTGTGGGTCTGTTTCCACTCATAAACCCTCATATCTCGGGAACCGTTTGACCGATCAGGAAATAAAATTGATACAAATGTAGCCCTTGGATTGCTTTATAACATACACAAAAAATGGTGGCGCCACCTGTAACCATGTTTGCACAGTGTCCATCTGTTCATCTGCCTTGGTTTAAAATCACTCATATCTCTGCAGTGAATTGACTAATTCACCTGAAATTCGTCATGCGTATACATCCAGGATAGCTTTCTTGATTTTATGACAGGTGGTGCCACCTACGTTCACGTTCACGCTGATGACATCCAAGCTTATATCTTGGGAACCGTTTGACCGATCAGGAAATAAAATTTATACAAATGTAGCCCTTTGATAGCTCTGTAACATACACAAAAAATGGTGGCGCCACCTGTAACAATGTTTGCACAGCATCTGTCTGTTAGTCTGCCGTGGCCTAAAATCACTCATTTCTCTGTAGTGGTTCGACATAACTGCCTAAAATTTTGCAGGTTTATACATCGTGGACAGCTTTCTTGATTTTATGACAGGTGGCGCCACCTACATTCTAGTTAACGCTGCACACATCCAAGCTCATATCTCAGGAACCATTTGACCGATTGGGCCAAAATTGTGCATGTGTTTAGATCTCACATAGGTCTTTATCATACACAAAACTGGAGGGGTTACCTGCAAAGATTTTTGCACAGTGTTTGTCTGTTTGTCTGCCATGGGCAAAAATCGCTCATATACATGTAGTGGTTTGACTTTTCTGCCTAAAATTTTGCAGGTGTATACAACTTGGACAGCTTTCTGGATTTGTGGTAGGTGGCACAACCTACATACACATTTAGGCTGCAGACATCCATGCTAATATGCAACATACCTCACTCTATTTCCCCTTGCCACTCAATCCATGCCTCACTATCCGATTTTGGCAGATACATGTAGTCACTTGTTGGTTACCCGTATTCTAGTTTTAAAAGTTTACACATTTTCCTCTATTTTTGAGATATATAAATACAGACTAAATCTTGGCCTGTTGGTTAATCTGTTTGATGCTTCAGTTGAATGGGTATATACTACCATTCTAATGATAAAATTTCCTTTTGCGAATCTCTTCCCAGTCAGCTGAGCGTCATGACCCATGGGTCACTTGTTCTAATTTATAAACACCTCAAGCCAATGCCTGATATGCCCCCTGTGCACTGGACCATGACATGAATCTAGCATGAACTAATCACACTACATTTTTAGCCCTTTCCTGCGTTTCAAAATAATCAAATAATCCATCCCTAATATGTTTTGGTCAAGGGGTTGTATTACTAATAGTTAAAGTAATAGCCATAATTATGTTACTTAGGGTTCTATAAATATTACTGACACCATAACAGGTTAAAATTTCTTGTCTATTACTATTAATATTACTACTATACTAAAACTTGTTATTATCTATTACTATTACATATTACTATTACCCCATCTCATATATGTATATATATATACACGTATATGTGTGTGTGTATTTGGAAAATGTAGTTACGTGCAAATAAAATACATTTATTATCTTTCAATTATCAATATTAAATATATCATAATTTATGCATTATATATATCTATAATGTAATATACAATATAATACAAAATCTGTCGTATCCATTTGATATTAATCTATAAATATGTGTAAACAGTATACATGCTTGTATGTATGTATTCATATATATATTTCATATATACATATATTATTTACAGATATATAAATTTCATATTATATATATATATATTTATTATATATATATATTATATATATATCTTATATGTTATATTTATATATTTATTATGAATGTATTTAAGTTTTGAATATATATGTTATATATTTTATGTTATATATTTATATTTTATATATTACATTATATACATATGATATATGATAAATTTTATATAAGGCTATATATTTTGCATATTTATAATATATTTTTTAATATATTTTATATTATATAAAATTATATTATTATATAAATGTTTGTATATATATAATATTATTTATAGTTTTTAATATTTTATATATTTTAAATATATATATTATATGTGTGTGTGTGTGTGTATATATATATATATATATATATATATATATATATATATATATATATATATATATATATATTCGTTTTATATTATATACATCCTATGAAAAATATATTTTTTTGACTGGTCGGATTAAAATATTTTTCAATATTTTCAGTATCCGTCACTATCAGTATCACAGCATCATTGTGCCAGTCAGCACCATAGCTCTAGTCTAAAACAATGCTTCATCATGTAAGATCACTGTCAAATATATTTTAGAGGATCCTCACGTCATAATGTAAGATCAAGGGGCTTGAGAAGCCGTTACTTATATAAATGATATTAGTGTAATTTTGCTTCAGTTCAATAAAAACAAAGCCTTTGCGATTGAGTTCCTGAAGCGCGCACAGTTATCAGCCATGAAAACTTACTTTACGTCTGGAGACCGGAAGTAGAACATGTCTCCAGCTCACGCAAGTTCACGCACTTAGTGAACGAGACTTATGCTCCCTCTTGCCACTCGATCCGTGCCTCACTTCACCCGTCCCACTCTGATTTTGGCGGATACATGTAGTCGCGTGTTGACTACCCGTATTCTTGTGTTTAGCTCAGCTGACTGTAAGTCATCTGAGCTTTAGCAATCACTCTTTGTCCGTCTGTCTGTCCGTCTGTCCGTCTGTCTGTCTGTCCGTCCGTCCGTAACCAGGCACAAATCGTAACCACTGGACCTGGAATCTTTTAACTCTATATCCAGAGAGGTTCATGGAAAAACTCCTTGGAAACCTGGAATTAGGTCTCTGTTACCCATATTCTTCAAGCTATGGGGCTCTGAAGTACCCCCCAGAATAATGGTCATCTGTTAACAGGGCACAAATCGTAACTGCTGGACCTGGAATCTTCTTACTTTACATCCATAGAGGTCCTTCAAACGTCTCCATGGAAACGTGGAATATTAGGTCTCTGTTACCCATATTCTTCAAGATATAGGGCTCTGAAGTACCCCCCCCCCCCCCCCGAGAAATATGAAAAAATTGACACAAAAGCTCAAGTATCTGAACAACTAATGCATTAATCACCATGATTCTTTGCATGGATAGTTGTCATGAAATGTTTAATCAGTTTCTGCAGACTGATGGTGCCACCTGTATTTTTTTTTTAATTTTTTACTAATTTTTTTCCTCTCTTTTTGAGACCTTTAAAGATGTGGTCATCTGTTAACAGGGCAAAAATTGTAACCGCTTGACCTGGAATGTTCTTACTTTACATCCAGATAGGTCCTTGAAAAGTCTCCATGAAAACCTGGAATTAGGTCTCTATTACCCATATTCTTCAAGCTATGGGGCTTCAAAATACCCCCTCCCCAGAATAATGAAAAATTTGATACAAAAGCTCAAGTATCTGAACAACTAATGCATTGATCACCATGATTTATTGCATGGATATTGATCATGGAGTGTTTCATCACTTTCTGCAGATTGGTGACACCACCTGTAATCTTTTAATTTTTTGCCATATTTTTGCTCTATATTCAAGACCTTTTAAAGATGCAGTCATCTGTTAACAGGGCACAAATCGTAACAGCTTGACCTGGAATCTTCTTACTTTACATCCTGTGAGGTCCTTGAAAAGTCTCCTTGGAAACCTGGATTTAGGTCTCTGTTACCCATATTCTTCAGGCTATGGGGCTCCGAAGAACCCCCCAGAATAATGAAAAATTTTATACAAAAGCTCAAGTGTCTGAACAACTAATGCATTGATCACCATGATTCTTTACATGGATATTGATCATGGAGTGTTTCATCAGTTTCTGCAGACTGGTGGCACCACCTGTATTTTTTTATTTTTTACAAATTTTTAAGATGCAGTCATCTGTTAACAGGGCACAAATCATAACTGCTTGATCTGAAATCTTCTAACTTTACATTCAGAGAGGTCCATGAAAAGTCTCCATGGAAACCCGAAGTACCTCCTCCCCCCCTGAAAAAAATGTAACATTTGATACAAAAGCTCAAGTATCTGAACAACTTATGCATTGATCACCTTGATTCTTTGCATGGATATTTGTCATGGAATGTTCCATTGATTTCTGCAGACTAATGGCGCCGCCTGTATTTAATTTATTTTTTACTATCTTTTCCTCTGTTTTTGAGACCTTTAAAGATGTGGTCATCTGTTAACAGGGCACAACTCATAACCGCTGGACCTGGAATCTTCTTACAATACATCGATAGAGGTCCATGAAAAGTCTCCATGGAAACCTGGAATTAGGTCTGTGTTACCCATATTCTTTAAGCTATGGGGCTAATGCAAAATACACACAAATTGCCAGATTACTCAGGAAAGGCTGGACATTATCTTATTTAGTTGCCTGTGCCAGGACATATTGTCAACATGTCAGTTGGCTGAGCGTCATGACCCATGGGTCACTTGTTGTGTTGTGTGCATCCATGCCAGAATTTCAGCAGTGATGTTTGTTTAATTGTTTCTTGTTCTAAGTGTTTCCTACTTACATTGTTCATATACATGTTACACATGTTCTTGAAAAGTAATGGTCCAGCATTGAAGCATTATGCCTGGTGTAATCTCATTGCACAGGTTTGCATTAGGCCTCTAGGCCTTGTTTAAGGATGTAACTTTCTTTAATCAAGATTTAATTGTATGCCAGAAATTAGAAAATCAGAATTTTTTAAAGTTATGAGCATAAATTTAAAATCAATACCTTAAATGTTGCCCAGCCTTGACCATGGCACACTTTTTAGCTCAGCTGACTGAAGGTCAACTGAGGTATAGGAATGGCGATTGGTCCGTCGGGGCGTCCGGTCATCTGGGCATCAATAAGCAGGGCACAAATCTTAATCCCTTGACCTAGAAGTTTTGTAGTGAATAACCAGGGAGGTCAATACAAAATCTCCTTGGAAACCTGAAATAAGGTCAATGCAACCTATATTCTAGCAGCTATGGGGCTTGCAATTACCCCCAAGAATAATTAAAAATTTGATACAAAACCTCGAGCATCTTGATAATTAATGCATGGATTGCCATCAGTTTTGCCCATGACTAATTTTGTCAGTTCCGGAAAAATGGTGGCACCACCTGCATTTTCTGTTTTTTTTTAAACAAATTTTTGCTATTTTTGAGATCGTCAAATGACAGCAATCATGCCAGTTTCTCAGCTCTGGTTTCACCTGGTGCCCTGAAACCAGGTATGTTTTATGAACATGAGTAGTTCCTTCAGTTGCAGGACACTGGTGATGCCACCTGTATTTTTATCTCCCATCAAATCAAAGCAGTGTCAGTATTTAGATGTGATGTTATTTAGTGATGCATTTATTGATCATAATTAGTTTCTTCAGTTCCTGAAGACTGGTGGCACCACATATTTTTAGCTAACCTGTGAGCTTATGCAATGATATGGCATCATACATCATCAATTGTCCATCATAGATACAACAAAGATATGAAAAGGAAAGGTTATAGTATTTATCATACAATTTGATTGGGGCAGATAAGATTTATATAATCAATCATTTTTGTGTTGTGTGCACCCATGCCAGTATTTAAGCAGTGATGTTTGGGTAATTGGTTCTTGTTCAAATTGTTACTAAATCTTTTGCCTATAAACCAGGAAAAAACTTACCCTCTCTGAGACTGTGTGAAGTGACAGCAATCATGTCAGTTTCTCAGCTGTGATTTCGTCTATGGTCCCAAAACCTGGTCTGTTCATTGATCAGAATTGCATGCACAATAGTATTAATCACCCTGTCAGTCCGTCTGTTTCCTTGGCTTATCATCCCTCCATACACAAATTAATTGATTCATGATGGATTTCGAACTTGACTTATGTACCAACCACCAATAAAGCAAGAAATTTTATGATTTTTGGGTTGTCAGGTCAAAGGTCAAGGTCACATTACCCACCTATTTAAAAAGATTTTGGCTGCATTTTAAGCCAACCTTTTCATCCCAAACCTTCCATCTTGCACATATTGTTGAAATTTTTCATCCCAAACTATCCATCTTTCACACATGGCTTACCTGCCATATGTGGAAGAAATTTGTAGATTCTGAGGTTTCCTGGTCAGTGGTCAACATCATATTTTTCAAAGATTGTTAAGATAATCTAAATACTGTATGTTCAAGGATAGTAACTTCACAAATTTTTGGTCACAAGGTCATTGGTTTCGTCACCGGAACCACATTTTGAAAAAGCCCATAAATATCATTACAATCAAATTCAGCTGAGCATTGAGACCCATTGGTCCCTAGTTTTATGTAAGTACTGTTGTTTTTATTTTCACAGCTTGTACACATCATGTTAAAAAAAAGTACAGCGAAACCTTAAAATTACGACCCTGATAAAGTGGTCACATTTTGACCTGTCATGCTAATGGAGTACCTGTATAACTCTTTAATTGCTGGTCCCATTGGTTCAGTAAGTGCGCGTCATATCAATGCATAGGTTTGACCCCTCCTTGACCTGATGTACTATCCGAGGTCAGTTAGTGGCATTCCTCTGTGTATGACCAGGTCGTCAGGTAACAAGTGAAGCTCAAGAGGATTTAAAGTGATAACGATGGATTCTGGATACCTCAGGAGATTGATTTGACATGTCACTCACCTCGCTACATTCCTGATTAGCTTATATTATGACTATACCCTGTAGTATTATCTCAGCAACATTGGATGTCCAGGTATGCAGGGTCCTGGTGCCCTTTTCCCGGTCAGTGAGACGATAAGCCTGAACTTATCTCTGTGCTTTTGTCAGAGGATGACCTCTTAATATTTAAAGGTAACTGTGTAGACAGCTTTATGGGTCATAGAGTGTCCAGGTTAATGATCTTGTGTGTTATGACCTCGGCCAGAAAAATGTAAATATTGTCTTGAAATATTTGTTGGAAATTATTCTTAAAGTCAGCTATTCACCTGCCTTATTTATAGAATTTATGTAACTTCTGGCTTACTCTGTTTGCAAATCAATGTATTATAGGTAACTCCTGCTAAGAAAGGTTCTTATAACCCTTCTGTGGTGGATGTTTGATCTTGTTTATCTGCAAGCTGTTAGTGAACACTGTACATGTGCCATCTGTTGACAAACAGAAAAACCATATAACTGAAGGTGGTTGGTTGCAGTTTTGCAGAAGTTGAAAGGTCAATAGTTGCAAAATGCCATTTCTGACTTTTCACCATATGTCCATGTCAAACATGTTAAGATTATTTTAGCCCCCCCCCCCCCCCAACATGTTATAATAATGTTGATACAAACAAAAGGGACAGCCTTTTTGTCATGAGATAGGTGCTGTCTTGCCTTTTTTTATAAAAGGTACAAGGGTTTATCATTACTTAATAGATGTCAGATTTAAATATAGGCCTCTTTAAGGGTAGCAGTGCAGATGTAGATAGGGGTATGATAAATACATGAATGATTTGTGTTTCTCGACCCTCTTGTTCTACAGATTTGGTTCAAACAGAACATGACCAGACAGCAGGGAAGATGTCTTCACAGGTTTTGTGGTTGAGCAACTGAAAATGATGTCTTGCTACTCAACTTTTCTCTCATAAATATGTTGGTTTAGAATGGACCATGAAATAAATGTAATGTTATCAAAGAGCCCTGTTTCTGGTATGTTGAGCAAGCCAAACCCTGGCTCAAAGGTTTGCCTTTGTAGTCAAGCTGCAGGTTAAATCTGCTGAATTTAACCTGACTGATGGATGCTGAGTAAAGCATTAAATGCAGATTTATAGAACGATTGATAATGATATGCCAGTAATTCTGATCATGTAATTTCCTTCATCCTCATTCAGCAAATGGTGCCACCTACAGGTCATTTGCATATTCATAAAACAATAGTTATAAAAATAATATAAATAATGTCCCAGTTTTATCCAGAGTCCACATTAATGACAATAACGGATGAGGAAGGTCAGAACTTAAAAAAGTTATTTTCAGTCCTGAAATCAGAGCATTGCAGTTTCAAAATATCATTAAATGTCTCGGCTAAATTTGAATCTGGGGAACTCAGTTTCAAATGATAGCAAACTGATAAATGCTGATACAAATTGCCACTGCATCTTTATCAAACATGAAAGTTCAGGGATGGTTTACCCAGCTGTAAGCCACCCTCAGTATCAGTCACCTGTGCCTAGTGAATACAAGTATAACACTGTCATCAACTGCTATATAGAGTACCTTCAATGACAGTAAAAGATTGCACTACTCTGACATGCTGTAAAGATAAGCCAATTGGGCAATTACCCTGCAAGGACTCAATATTTTTGGTAAATAAAGCATATACCGCATCAACCCTCTGACTTCAGGCAGCTATAATTTGTCAATCTGGAATCTGCAGTTGGTTAACTGATAATCATGAAAGCGTTGATAACAATGTTGATAGCTCATTGTTAGGATTATATCAGTTGACCGGGGCAACTGATGAATGAGAAATACAGATACTGAGCGCGTCTTCTATCATAGAACTTGATAGGGGTTCAGGTTGTAAATGCTGACTTTATCAACCCTCTTTGCTCCCAGGCACTAAGCAGAGGGCAGGCTTACCGTCTGGATATGGGGGTGTGCACTTTATGTACTCTCTGTCAAGGCTGTTAACTCAATTAATTTTGGGGTCTGTGACCAAATTAGACTTAATATCCTTTGGACATTTCTGTATTAACATCATAAACATCATCATAGTCATAATGCTTCTTTAACTTCATAAACATTATCATCATTATCATAATGCTCTTTTAACATCATAAACATCATCATAGTCATAATGCTCTTTTGTCTTCCTATCATGTGTCATTATATGCGTCTCACTCATATTATTACAAATATTTCATCACCTTAATCAGCATCATGTTAATTACCATCCTCTTTGTGATCATCATTATTATAATATCATCATCTTACCATTATAATCCCTGTCAACTTTTTAATTTTTGCCTTTCATTGGATAAGATTTAAAAAGGTTCATGTTGAAGAAACATCAAGAAAGGTCACTGTTCATTTATTTTTTTTTTTACACTTTTTATTTTAAATGATTTGGACAAATAGTTATGAGAACTAATGCGAGGCACTCTCCATGGCTCAGATGGTGGCGGGGTGACATAAAAGCGGATGGAACTGTCTCGCAAGTGAAGCTTGCTGTGGTAGCGAAGCAGTTGGTATGCTGGACATGTGCGCCACCGACATGGGTTTGAATCCCAGATCGGCCTAGTGTTTTCCCTTGAGCAATTTTTTTTCATAACAAAATGGGGGCTGGTCCAACGTGACGGTAAACTTTGTGGCCCAGAGATATGCTCACCAAAGTGTGACTCCTGGGAAAATTAGTCTTGTTCTGATAGCAGAACGCTCTTAAGAGGGGGTGTGTTACGGGGTGACATAAAAGCGGACCGAACTGTCTCACTAGTGAAGCTTGCTTTACTAGCGAAGCGGTTGATACGCCGGACTTGTGCGCCACCGCTATGGGTTCGAATCCTGGATCGGCCAGAATTTTCCCCTGAAAAAAATTGTCATCGTAACAAAATGGGAGCTTGTCCAACGTGATGGTAAACTTTGAGGCCCAGGGAATAAGCTCAGCAAAGTGTGACTCCTGGGATAATTAGTCTTTTTCTGATAGCAGAACGCTCCTATGATGGGATGTGTTATGGGGTCACATAAAAGCGGACGCAACTGTCACGCAAGTAAAGCTTGCTTTGCTAGCGAAGCAGTTGGTACGCCGGACTTGTGCGCCACCGCTATGGGTTCGATACCAGGATCGGCCCAATGTTTTCCCCTGAGCAGTTTGCCTTCGTAACACTGGTTCATATAAATTCCTAATTAAAATATTATGAATTTGATTATCAAGAATGAATTCTATTTGAGAATTCTTATCCAGGACCCATTTAAACATGATGATTGTTTAATAATATACTCATTAATAATATACTATTAAAGTTATTATTATAACATTTTACTCAGAGATAACAGAGTTAACAGCTGTCTTATATGTATATGTATATATATCAGTGTCCGAGGATTTTATTGCAGGTTATGTCACTCCATTTATGTTTCAGTCCTTGTGTCTTTTTTTCAGATGTGGGTTCTGATGAAATGAAAAATTGATCAGTTTCTCAATTAGATCTATATTAACTTCTGCTAAAGAAATTTTTGGCCTTAAGATTCTGAGATAGCCAGGATGGAGGCGCATTTGGCATCAAGATTCTGAGATAGCCAGGATGGAGGCACAGGTTGGTATCAAAATTCTGAGATAACCAGGGTGAAGGCATTGGTTGGCATCAAGTTTCCTAGAATGCTAGGTACCTAAAGATTCTGAGATAGCCAGGGTAAAGGCACAGGTTGGCATCAAGATTATGAGATAGCCAGGGTGGAGGCACAGGTTGGCATCAAGTGTCTTAGAATGCCAGGTACCTAAAGATTCTGAGATAGCCAGGGTGGAGGCATTGGTTAGCCTCAAGATTCTGAGATAGCCAGGATGGAGGCACAGTTTGGCCTCAAGAACCTGAGATAGCCAGGGTGGAGGCACAGGTTGGCACCAAGTTTCATAGAATGCCAGGTACCTAAAGATTCTGAGATAGCCAGGGTGGAGGCATAGATTGGCATCAAGTTTCTTAGAATGCCAGGAACCTAAAGATTCTGAGATAGCTAGGGTTGTGGCATTTGGTTGATTCCAAGATTCTGAGATAGCAGGATGGAAGCACTGGGAGGAACTAATTGACCTGAAGATTCTAATTTAAGATAGCCAGGGTGGAGGAACCTTGTCTGGAATCAAAATTCTGTGATAACCAGGGTGGAGGCACCGGTTGACCTCAAGATTCTGAGATAGCCAGGATGGAGGAACTAGTCTGAATCGAATCAAGATTCTGAGATAGCAAGTGTAGAGGCATTTGTTTGAATCAAGATTTTGAGATAGACAGGGTGGAGGCACTGGTTTGGAATCAGGATTCTGTGGTAGCTAGGGTGAAGGCACCAGTAGACCCCTAGACTCTGAGATAGCCAGGGTGGAAGCATTGGTTGGCCTCAAGATTCTGAGATAGCCAGGATGGAGGCACAGGTTGACCTCAGTATTCTAAGATTGACAGGTGCCTGCAGATTTTAGGTAGATGGGGTGGAGGCACTAGCTGGCCTCAAGAATCTGAGATAGCCAGGTTGAGAGGCACTGGTTGGCCTCAAAATACTGTGATAACCATAGTGGAAGTACTGGTTTGCCTCGAGATTTATGAGATAGCCAGGGTAGAGACACTGATTGACTTCAAGAGTTTGAGATGGTGAGGGCATATGCAGTGGTGGAGATACTGGTTGGCCATATATATAAGATTCAATGGTTGCCAAAGTAAAGACTCCTTTTTAAAATATTCACATTTGTTTATAAAAAATAAAGGCAGAGCCACAATGCCATGTGAAGTAAATATAGTTCAGTTTATCTTGCTGAATATAATTTTAGAAAGTTGCAATAGAAAAGTACCATTGTTTAGATATGCACAAAGTGAAATATCCTATACTTAATGGCTTCACCAGTGAAACTCATTGTTAAATGCACTCAGTTGTGAGTGATATAGCTCTGTGACCTTGAAGTGTGCCAGGCTGCAGGCGGCTTCATGGTAGTTAGATAATCATAAATGTTGACACAGTTTCAGGTTTTTACCCAGGTCATTAAGGAATTCTTGTGTTGTATTTATATGGTATAATGTTTTTACCAGGCAGTGCAGATATTAAGTTTCTTACAATAGTTAAGAAGTTATGTTAAGGTAATGTGTGATTTATAGGATTTATACTCCAGGGAGGGAAAGATAAGTTTAATTGAACCAGACCAACTCACTGCGTTATTAAATCATATATGTTTCAGCAGCATATTTTCTTGTAAAAAGATTCTAATATACAGTTGGTCAGTGTCATCACATCCATTGAAAAACTAAACAGAAGAGAAGTTTTAAACCTGTTTAAGTCTTTTAGCCAGGTATTTTGCTCATGTTTGTTTGTTAATCAGACATGTTTCTGTATGCAGCATAACAAACACTTAATTACAAATCTGGTTCATATTATCAGTTCTGTTAGAATGCAGGGATAACACATTAAATTGTGATGTTAAACTGACACATGCAGATTAGCTTTATTCCACCAATTCCCAAAAACCTTACTCTTTTCACAAAGCCTTCATATTTAAGCCTTCCCTCATATATAGGACGGGGAGGCTTAAAGGTGCTCATTCACCTACCTTTTGAAAAATAATGTATGTGGTTTCTGGCTTTCTCTGTGTATATATTAATGGTCTTAGGGTAATTTTGGTTATGAAAAGTTCTTATAAGGCCCTTGTGAAGGATGTATGAACTTGTTTATCAACAACATGTTTGTAAACACAACAATTTTGACAAACAGGAAAAACATGTAACTTAAGATGGTAGCCTGCATATATGTGTCGGTAAAAAGATCACTTGTTGCAAAATGCCATTTGCAAAGCTCTAGCTTATCTGAATTGTTGCCAGATGCCCTTGTTGAATATGTTTAATTTTGGCGGGCCCCCACATATTATAAACACTTTGATATAAACAACACAGACAGCCAGTGTGCGGTGATCTCCACGTTTTCTGGCTAATTTTAATAACAGCTCCAAGCGATTACCTTTAGTTTATAAAGGTCAAATATAGGTGATTGGGCCTCTTTAAACAGGGGTTGATCCGTTTATTTCTATATCCATATTTGGGTTAAAAATCCTTTGATAAAAATCCATAATTAGTTCCCCCCAAATGCAAAATCATCAATTTCAAAATTTTGTTTTCTTTCTTCCACCATTTTCTGTTTGTGATGGATCTCCAGTGTAGCAGATTTTCAAAAAACTAGAATAAGGGCACATTATTTGACCTAAATCACAAATTTGCTTCTGATATTTATTTTTGACCTTCCACTTATTCCCAAGGTCATACACTCTTTAACCCATCCCTTATTTACTGCTCAGGCTTTGTAGGGAGGCCTTTGCTTGATGATTGCAAACATCTTGTACAACCTGCCAATGATACGGTGGTAGGCTTTATAATCACGATGCTGAAATGTCTCAATTCTTCATTGAATGCATTTTTGCAAATACTTGTGAACCTATAAAATCTCAGTAAGCAGTATTTGTATTTATTATAAAATAAAAATAAATCCCACCATACCTCACTCATTTCTGTTATAGTCATTACATTTTGACCTGTATCAGAGTTGACATATCTTAGGTGATCACTTCATGTTTTACAATAATTAATGTATATTTGCATGGGCTGGTTCCATTACCATGCACAGATTAGGTTGCTGATAAATGAACCATGTTTTTAGAGGAGTAAGATCTGTTCTGTTTGTGTAAATCATCCTATCATGTTCATCTCAGTTTTGGGGACAATTTATTCCTGAGTGTTTTATATTTACAATTATTTGTCATTTGCGGGAAATGTGAAAATTAAAACCGTAGTGAACAAAAAGCAAACCTCAGTATATTTAGCCTGTCCATACAGAGATTCATCACTTAATTTTGCTTTTGGACATGCAACTCAAGCACTCATTTAAAGTGATAGGGGATTAGACATTCATCACTTGTCATCAACCTATGATAACCTCCCATTCAGTATTGAGTAAAGAGGGTGCAGCCTCGTGGAAAAGGTCCTGGCCAGCAGTTTCAATACATGAGATCAGACTCCATGCATTAGACTAATTTGATTAAGGCAACTCTTTATTCACAGTTCCAGAAGCTAAGGTATTGCACCATGCAGCGTGCTGAACACTCAGTATTCAGGCAGCCACAATTTGTTAATGTTCCAACCTTGAGACACATTTTAATCATATGCAAGAACCGTGCTCTGCATATAGAGGATAGGATTTATGACATTGGTACACACTGTAATATTAAATACAGTGTGATCTATTTATATATGGTGTGTCTGTATGAAAAATCTTTTTATGGCAGACTTTTTATCTGTTCATCCTGTTTTAATTACTGGAAGTTCAGTGATGTAAATTTCAGTTAAAAGTACTGCATGCTGCTTCACTATGTCCATTACATTTTCTGTATTTAGTTTATTTTATTATATATGTGTCAATTATTCTAGTATGATTTATACAAGGAATTCCGTCTGAAAGACCATAACACAGGTTCTAATATATCAGTATTACCCATGTTTGCAAATGTAAGTAAGGATTTGTGTATATGGGAATTTTAAAACCATCTTACAATTGCCAACTTCCATGTTTGATAAGGAAGGTGGTATATAGATGTTCTGATCAGTTTAATAGTAGAAGTCAGTATAGAGGTTACCAGCATATTGTAGTGAGGAATTTCTCTTATCTTTGAACCCAGTGACCCTTTGAACGATGCGTTAATTTTCCACAGCGGGCCCCCACCCACAGGTTGGATCTTGCACCAAACCTGGAGTATATTCCAAAAGGGGGAACTTATCAAGGGCCTGCATGTGACACATCTGTGTCTGAGTGTTAAGGAAGCTCTGCAGGTGACATGTAATGATGATGTACCAGACCTGGTTATAAACACCGCATTCCAGCTGTGTCATCCTCGCCCCTCGCCCCTCGCCTGCTCTACCACTACCATGGGTTTGTTAAACGTTTCTCAAGGTTATATCTTTACCTTAGGTTTAAATGTTTAAGATCTGATATCAGTGACCTGGCTTGCTTCTAGCGTAACCTTCCTGGTGTTTTGGGCCTGTCTGTTCTTGTAGCTCTCTTCTGCTTCCTTGGGAACATACAACATAAGCATCCATTACAGGTGTTATTGAAGGCTATCTGTTATATGGTGGAGGGGTCTGCTCTGGTGTTGGTTTCGTATTTGTTTGGTTGAAGATTAGCGATTCTGACTTCTTTACTACCGGTAATTTGTGAAGGTTCAATTTTGACAAGGGCCAAAAGGAGCTCATCAAACAAGGGGAAATTCATCTTCATTGCTTTGCTGATAATATAAATGATCTGATATTATTTACAAAATAAATTACTTTTTTCTTAGGAAGGTGATACATTATACTCATGAAGATTTTATTTTCACAATAATTTCAGTTTCAGGAAAATTGCAGATTTAAAACCCTCGTGAATAAAAAGTCTACCAAAATATATGATTCATATTCATTCACCTCCAGGTGAACAGGCCTACCCTTGTGCTGAAGATCTTCACCAGGGGTGTTTTTTCTTGTTGTGCGTGATATTCCTACATATAGTGTTCTTTTCACTAATTGGATACCACTCTAAATCTTTACCACCTTTTAGTAATCTAGGTTTCAGTGGAAAATTGGCATAATCTTAAATTCAGTTTCAGTGCTAATGATTGAAGTCAAATGTATATTATATATTATATATATATATATATATATATATATATATATATATATATATATATTTAAGCCAATTAATAATATTAGGAAAATTAGATATATAGTAGCTTGGCTCCACCAAAAAACAGTGCATGATGTCTGTGGAAGTTGCAGTGAATCACCTGTAAAAAGAGTTTGTTTATTGTTCAATAACAGGTGTTTAGCTTGGCTAGGCATGCCACACTGAGGGGTAATTCAGCATTATATTTATGCGATTTGATCCCTGATTCATATAAAATTGATTTACCTTGAGTCTTATGTCATGTATCACTTCATCAGCCTACAGGTATTCAAACAGCATCATATAGTGTTTACACCTGAGACCTGTTTAAACACCTGTATTGTACACCTGTATAGTTCACCTGTATTATTACTGTTCGGGTAATGATGTTGTCACTTCCTGCTGAGTAAGGTATAACAGTTTAAAAAGATATCTTGGCTCAGATGATAAAACCTGTGTATTAACTTCCTCTTGTCAGTAAGAAGTGTACAATCAGCATGATATTAATGTCGACTGGAATGATGAAAAAGGATTATAAGTTCATTAAAAACAACTTAAGGAAATAAAATGCAAACTTTAAGTATTTAAACTTTCAGCAAATATTTTTAAAGCAGATAAATGGTCATAAGGAATTTTTTTCAATGTACATAGTCACTTTTGTTACGCGTAAGCTGGCACACTGAATGAATATACATTTTATGTTATTTTAGTTGTAATATTCTGTTTTGTTCTGAAGCTAAGTGTACATTAATTCTCATTCAATACTGAAATGTGTTTAACAATTGAGTGATATTCTGGTGGCAGACACAAGTTTAATTTTTAGCTCAGCTGACTGCAAGTCAACTGAAGTATAGGAATAGTGCTTGTTTGTCATCTGTCTAGCTGTCTGATGGGGTTGGGTGAGGGAAAGGTTACAGGGTGTATATGTTGCCAGTAAATCTAAGGAAAGTGGTAGTCTAGATGTTTTTAAGTCTCAATTTAACTTATATTTTTTTCAAATATTTGGCAATGATTGCTTACTGTTTGGTTTTAAAATATAAATTCATATGTTTTATACTATATATTATAAGGAAACTGCCTCCTTCATGATGTCACACGTACTTACTTAAATGTGGATCAGTTAAAGCTAAACCATAAAAATTATCTCTGGAACCCTCTCTGCATTTTGTAAAAAAATATTGTATAAGAATTTCAGAAAGTAGAACAATAAAAGGTTTAAAAATTGTATTCAAATCTTGGAACAGAGTCATTTTTAATTTGTTTTTAGTTGCTATAATGCTAAAGTGTTTTAAGGATATGTATTTAATTTAGTGCTAATGTGATATATTTTGTTTAGACAGGTATAAATTGTATATATCTAATTATAAAAACATTGAAATGAAATCAAAGTATTTCCTCTAAATGAATAGTTATTTTGCAGCAATCAGTGTTGTAATCACAACTGCGTTTAGCAGTTACAGTAATACAATGAAGCATTCCATGTTGAATCAGGATAGGTTATTTAACAACAGGAGTTCCTTTTATGTTTGTCTTGTTTCTTATTGTATAGACACAGGATAAGCACTTAACAATTATGGAGGGCACTAATTGCTATACACTCATGATGTTTTTTTTATGAAACAAGATAACTTCTAAAAAAAATACATTCTTGTGAATGATTATACATTTGTGTCACTTTTTGCTGGAAGAAAATTGATAGTGAGGCACTTAATGATAAATGAGAGAGCCTCAGTGCCAGAAATTTCTGAGAATGTGTTCCTGTTACCTACAAGCAGTACTCGTGTATCCCCATAGATCAAAGTCCAAACAGAGGCAACCTGACACATCTACGCTTTATCAACTAAAACGAGGCCCTGTTGTTTTGCAGTCATTAGCAGGAAGATAGCCTTACCAAGTTGACAGCTGACGTGTGGCACAGGGAGTATTATGTCAAAAATCACAGGGCCCTGAGCAGAACAGAATTGGGGTGTTTAGCTTACTTTTTCCTAACATACAAGGGGGAACATGATCTGAAGACATGACAAACCGCCAAGTTGCCAGACAGCATCCCAGGGGGTCCTGCTTTTGTATGAAAGCTTTTGGAGAGGGATATAATTAGACTATACCATTGTGTGTTGTTATAAAGTCCTTATATGCATGATTTGTTCCTGGCTTGTGCTCTATCCGCATGGGGCACATGCCCTTAAGATGGTACTTTATGGATAAGGGGGTGTTTGTGTAAGAGAAAAAAATTTCTGGTAAAAACTGTTTGACATACATGCAGGGTTGCTGCCACTGGTGGCATTATAATTTATATCCATACTATTTCCTTATGCTTATTATGATTGCAATCAAAATAAAAAGCATACCAAAAGGTATTTTTTGCATCTTTAAAGAAACCTGTTCTGTCATTACATAAAAAAGATATCTGCTCATTTAATATTGATTTAATATTGATATTGACATGTTAAACAGCAGGTATTTTGTTAACAAGAAAATGTCCAATTAATTATATATTATAAATACTATAACTATATCCCTTTTGATATCTTGTGAAACCTAGCTGCACATAGTTAAGCCTGAGGTCATTACATGTTGAACATGTGATCTATAGAGGTTTTGGTACTCGTGTTTTGCTCACTTATATACATAGAGGGAAAGTTTTAGGAACCTTAAGCAACATTGAAAAAACTTAATTGTTAAAAACAGCTCAGTATATTTAATTATATATAACCATATGTATTTATAAGCTTTAATATTTCAGCATTCCATGCACCAGCTTTTGCATAAGCAAACTGGTCAGCTGAGCATTTTGACCCATGGGTCACAAACATTTGTTGATGCTTGATTAAAGAAAGTCCTTTTTTCATCCTACTCTAAAATAAATACCTATATCACCATTATAATTAATATCTTTGGCCTTTTAAGAATTGCAAAGTGTGTGTGGTGGCTATAGTGAATATAATAAGAGAACGAATTGCTTGCAAGTGCCGAGTTCTCTTTGAGTTCTCTAACAAACAGGGTTTTCCAGGCATCAATGGTTATGACAGAGGTCAGAGGTCATGCAGCTAATTAAATATCACCTCTTTCTCTCTATATATATGTGTGTTTGTGTGTGTGTGCGCGCAAGCACACACACTGAAACTCCTTCTTGCGGACAACTGAGTATAAGATGGACAACTCACTAATGTGGACACTTAATCTCAGTGCCTTGAAGTATGCCTACCGATATATATATTATGTTTAACATAAACTGATCAAGGCTGACAACTCACTGTCCCCAAAAACAGACAAACTTTCCCTATCTCACATGCAAATCCAGTACATATTTTTACAAACTTACAAAACATCATATAGAATATAAATACAACACTTTAAGTACCAATGTATTCACTGAGTACTTGTAAGCCATAAAGTGTTGAATACCTCAACTGTGACTAAAAGTTCAGTCCAGTTTAAAAGAAATTGAGAAAAGATATTAAAAAAAGGCAATTGAAGAATGATTCAAACCATTTCTGACTGCATGAATTAACATTAGAATGTAACCCAGTTATCAGACAGGAAAATTCCATCATCCCATAAAATTTAATTAATTTAATTCTTTGAAAACTGTCTGAGTATTCAAGTATACAGATAAATACATATATATATCATTGCAGTTTTAAGAATAAAGCCCATTTTTATTATAAAATTAGTTTTTTTTCTATTTAAATTAATTTTACTTTAAATATTTAGGAGTCTTAATATTTTTTTGTCATCTGTATTTGGAAAATACATAATATTTGTATCATAGAATATATATGTTTTGTATCTTTAGACTGCATATCTATAAATATGTGTACCATGATTTCATGGCTCCATTGCCACTGCAAATAATCCTAAGGGACGAGATAACAAAAATATTTTATCTATTTTTTTTTTAAATTTTTCATATGCATAGATATTGACAGGAGGAAAATAAATGTTTATTTTAAACTGGGTCATGTTTTGTCATCCTCAGTTAGAATGAATAGGCCAATTTTGGTTAAAATCCAACAAAAAACATTATGCATCTCAAAAACAGGTTGATGAATAGTTCCTAAATCAGTTTAACCCCAGATCTTGTACATTACACCGATGGTGTCATTTGTAACTTTTTCAAAGTGAATCTTTATTAATTTGGTTTCAGTTTCTTAATCAGCACAGTGTTTGAGATAGAATGCTAAAAGATGAAAGTATTAATACTGCAAGTGTGTTGTGAACATGGTTTTTAGTTAAGCTTGGAAGGTCATTGTCCAGATGGATATTTCTTAAGTAGCATATCAGCAAGTAGAGTAGTCTTCCTGGTGATTGAGTAAGGGCAGGTTGGTAACTTCTCATCCTGCTTAAGCTGACCCATAAGGAAGCATGATGTCATATAAATAATAAGAGTGAGAGTTTAGGTAAGTGATAATAGTTACAGCTTAGTTCATGTCTCTATGTCTGGTTTTCTGGTCTCCGTTTCTTACTTTCTGATTTCTTTGGCTTCTTAACCTGTCTGTATGTCTGCCATTTTTGTTTGTACAATGCATCTGATTCTGGTCAAAAAGCAAATCCAGTTTTGTTCATCTGTATTTGTATTTGTCAACCTTTGTATTGGTCTGTATGTCTTTATGTGAGTACAATTGTGTGTTAATTTGATGCCTTCCTGTGTCCATGAGTATGTCTGTCAGTTTATTTGTCTTTTTATCTCCTTGATCTCTGTGTGTACTTGTAAATCAGGTTGTGCATGTCTGTATCAATATTTGTCTACATTGTGTGTCTATGTGTCAGCAAGCTTGTTTATATGGGTGTATCGGTATGAGAATCGTTGTTTTTTCCATGTGTGTGTCTGTTTTGTGGGTATATATGAAAGCAAACTTGTTTTTATGGGTATATCTGTACGGTATTGTTTTTTTTTACCCTCTGTGTGTATTTGTCTGCCGGTATATAACATTGTCTCAGGCCTTTGACTGCATTTTATCTGTATGGGGAGAGTAACCTGTTGATCTGTTCTATTCCTGTATTACTTTAATTGATGAAAAAAAATTGTTTGAACTTGATATATTGCCCCTTTCAAACAGCACCGCTCAAGTGGTCTAACTTCCCTTGTTTAGCTGATCCACCTGTTTCTATGAGCATGGCAGGATCCTCCAACAAGACTTAATCCTTCCTACTAGGTGCCAGGGTTCTTTTTTATCCAGTCATATGTTTATCACTTGAACCCGGAGAGTGTAAGGTGAAACTGTCTGTGTTCAAATTTATGTGATAGTTTGGAGTTGAGTGTTGCTGAATGTCACTTGATTTCTGCTCATTTTAAACTCATTTGACTGAAAATCAGCTGCCCCATAGTGATGGTCCCATGTTTGTTACCCTTCTCTTAACAGGACACAAATTATAAACAGTTATAATTTGACATTCATGCAGAGAGGTTTTCATGAAATCTCCATAATGTATACAGCAGTGTGGCCACGATTGATAGACCTGTATTCAGTCAGTCTCTCTGTCTGTCTGTCTGTCTGTCTGTGACCTCTCTCTCATATACAAAAAAACATCTACACACAGAACAAAGGACAAAATCAAAAAATTTGCTGAAAGGCATATTTATTGTTAAAGCAGAGACAAGTATGCTGACCATACAAATGAACAGCTTTCATCAATCTGCATAGTAAAACCAAAGATCAATAATAAATAAGTGTATCACCTATACAAGTTGCATGAATCTTAATGTGTAACATTCAATACAAGGCATAACTAAGATTTATTCCCGTTGAAGTTGTGCATTCATAATATTGGAGGGAATGTTTAAATTGGGACAGATGACAATTGAATTTCAAAGAAACTGGGTATTTGTTAACAAATTATTAATAATCAGATTTAATACAAGGCCCCAGTGAGATGTCGGGCTGAAGTGAAGGTGAATTCCTTCCAGGAAATGAAATGAATGCAAGTAGGTGAATTTATTGTAAGAAGTGAGTGCCAGGAAGTGAATGTTTTTCAGTACTTTATCCCCAGAAGTTGGGCACAGGAAATGAAAATCTTCAAGGAAGTAAATGTCAGATGGTGACTGGTTTCCAATAGGTTGCCATAGTAAGTGAATGATAGGAAGTGACTAGTTTACAGGAAACTAATGCCTTGAAGTAAATAAAAGGTAGTGAATGTCTTCCATGGAGTAAATGAAATTGAGTGAATGACAGTTATGTCCCACAACCCCAGTTTAAATAATTATACAGTTGTAATTGGAAACACCCATGTTTCAAGTCTAAGCTCTCTGATATGTGATCGTTATTGAAGAAGTTGTGTAAAACGTATAACAAACTGATTAATTCTGTTATAACTCAATTAACTTGATAAACTTATGATAAATCTAACCCCATCACATACTGTGATGATGTGTCATTTTGGAATTCCCCATGGAATGATAATGTAAAAAACTTGTAATGTGCTCTGGAACATATTCTCACAACCAATGTCACAACCTAATGCCAACTATATACTGATCAACAACAGCTTGACCACATGGTCGGAAAACAGCAGTCACGTCCACCAAGACCACTCAAACACCACGTGGCCTGTAAACAGTGGTCATGTGTTTACCAAGAACATTCAAAACCAACAATCCAGTCACATTGATCCAATTCTGATCCATGAATAAAGTACAACCACACAAACTCATGACCTCTCAAATCTACCACTGCAGTATATTTTGTTCTTGCAGATTAATATACATTTTCTCTACTTGAAACTTGCAGTTAACATGCCAGTGGCATTTTTCCATCTAAATGCATAACATTTTCAGATTTTTCATAGATATATATAACATTTTTCAACAAATGACATGAAATGTGCATAGAATTATTTAGATTAACTTAAAAGCTATGGATGTATGCATAAAAAATAAAGTATATTCCAAGGCAGAACGTGCTTGCATTTAATAACATCGAATGGCATTTAACTAAAAAGGGGAAATAAAAACTAGAAATAACCCTCGTGGTATTCACCAACCATTACGGAGGTCTACTTCACGCCTTCTTGTTGATAAGGTCAGAACTTATATAGGCCAGATGCTTTATAGCAATCAGGTCAAAATACCTACTGTACATTTGCGTTCCTATCTTATCAATCGAGGTTTCATACAATTTCATTTCATTTATACTATAAATGTGCTTACTACATTTTCCTATCTAAAACTACATTGGCAGCTATTTAAACATTCCAAATCAATTGAAGAATTCCTATCTATGTACAGATGATAATTTGCAGATATTTTTTATTTCTAATTTTAAATCACACCACTCATATACAAACATGCGGACGGAAAATGACAGGCATATAACAACCCAGATTAACACCTGGTATTAAAAACATGCATCCAGTATGATAAATATATACAAAAATAAATAACAGATCACAGTAATAAAACAGAATGAGGCAAAGACAAACCACAAGTATCGTTGTTCGGTGTGCATCTTCAGGTTGTCCTAGCCTCAAATCTGGACGGAATTAACAGTTCATACAAGGCTATACAGCTAACACACCAACAAGGGGCCCACCATAATATAAGGCAACGGAATGCCGCTTGGCTTTCAATGCTAAAGTTACCTCACAACAAATGAATAATAGGTCAAAAACATCTTGTACAACCATAACAACAGCTTTATCAAATGCATATAACGGTAGTCTAAGCTTGAACACTTCGGTATTGGTCCTTAAATAAAGGCATCACCTTAAACATGTCTGGCAGTTGTGATGTCTTATACGCTACTAACTGGCTCTGATAACATCGTCACAAAAATAGTAATCTAGGTCTTCAAGTTTGTATATTCAATGAACACATGGGCACTGAAGACATAATGGGGAGCTAAATGTAATAATGTCATTGGTTTATGTGAAGAGTGATATATTTGTACTGATATGGTACCATATATGAACACTGGCGCCACCAAGTGGTGAACACCAAACAATCAGATTGAAATTGCAAACTAAAATTCGCTGGTTGAGATCGACACCTAATTGAGAAATTACAAATATTTTCAGGTTTCAAATTAATTAAAATACGACGTAATCACGTGATTGTCTCAAATCTAACACATCGTGTGTGGAATGGTTGAACCAGGATTATTTCAGTTCGTATTTTGATATATATTTAGTATTGCTCTGCAGGAAAAAATCTACAATGTGTTCCCACACCTAAAAGTTCAAAATGAAAGGAATGTCCTGAACTGCTCACCCATTGACATTTAATTAAAATAACTGCCCTATCCCCAAAACAGGGGGAAGGTTATTCTGAATGAAGTATATATATGCGATTGCTCCCAACATGGCAGTGTTTACACTCTGCAGTGCAGATGTAAAGAGTTGTATACTTGAGCTTCTTTATGTTATTAAAGTGTTATTACAAGAAAATATATAAGATAAAAAGTGCGTACGTGACGAGAGTTGAACACAGTTGGTGAAACCTTTGTGTGTTGTACTTCGCAGCAGTATAGTTGGCGTGTCTTGTATTGTCACGTGGCAGTGTCAAGCAAAAATGTTTTAGAAGTTTGTGTGTAACATGGACGGAAACACTTGCTATAGTAAAGCTGATCCCCTACACCATAGTTTATTGTTTCAACAACGTTTCACTTTCACTAAGCAGTACAATAGCGTATCAATAATTTGTCGTTTCTGTTTAAATTGTTTTGTTTTGTGGAGGCAGGATTCCAGTTCTGCTGTTTCAGCGCTTGTATAGTTTTGTGTTGCGGAGATGTGTTGGACCACGGAGTTATACGGATTGTAACTCTATGGTTAGACATTGTCTCATTTATGTCCGTTTTACGCAGTTTTTGCAGGCCACCGACTTGAACCCGCTGGTGCAGAGAGCGGTGTACAGGACGCCGTAGGTGAACCGTTCGGGGAATTCGTTTTTCCACTGCATCAGCATCTGGTAGCAACATTCCCGTAGGTCCCGGTGTTCGTATTCAATGCAGAGTAGCTTGTCTTCAGGTACGTTAAGATTACGACCCAGCGACTTCCACTTGGAATGAAGCTGACCTGACACGTGCCACAATGTCGACGGATCCATTTCTGCGATGCAGGTACGTTTTGCAATGTCTTCTGGTTCAAGAATTAAGGTATCAGCGGAGTTGGGTTCCGATGCTCTTCGCATGGCTGGGCGAACAATGGGGGAACTGCAATCGGCGGCTGGTGCCGTTTCTTCTTGTGCAACCGGAAGTATTAATGTATCAGCTGAAGACTGTCTGCGCAAGCGCGGCACCGGACTCGCTGCCTGATCGTCTGGGAGGATACACCGACGTACTTTTTTGCTGCAGCTCGGCGAGTCATCAAAACCAGACGCTAAGCGCTTACGCGGAGTCTTCGGGGGCGTCGGTGGAAAACCTGCAAGGGGTAAAAAGCATTTTTACGGAAGGGAAGAAGAAAATATGTGGTATCTTATCTTCAATAGATCTAATCATGAAACCTGGCCTTGACACAGTAAATTAATCAGGTTTCCCTTGCCAAGTATTGATCGTTGTAGAAATGTAGCGTGCAGGAATAAGAAAACCCCAGTGCTTTATACTCATGTACGAATATAACTGATTATGAGATCTTCCTTCTAGGTAAGCAGATGTGTGAACTAGGTGAATACCATGCACATGAATACCAGTACATAGGCCGACTATATTTGTCTTAGTTTGCATTATGTTGTTAGAATCATGACAATGTTTTTATTTTTCACAAGAACATATGCGTACCTTGATAATGGAGCGTGGTCACTCTCTCTGTTGGCCCATCGTCTTCATAATAGTCATCACCGAAGTCGCCGATGACCTTGAAGTTCTTTGCAGACGGAGGGGAGGACCTGAAGCCTAGACTGCTGTAACAGCTGTCCTCGGAGAGGTTTTTACTCAGGTATCCGCCCACGTGCAGCAGACGACTCACTTCGTACAGCGCCTTGACGAAGTCCTCAGGTGACCGACCACGTGACTGGTAGTGTAAGACCAGTTCCCGGAAGGGGTCGCTGCTTCCGGCCATGCGCGTCTCAATTTCATAGTCTGTAAATCCAATGTGTGTCGCCATGGTTCTCCAGTTCTCATCCTCAGTGATGTGTAACATGCCTGGATAAAGGAAATGTTATTTATAGAGATGGGAACAGGAATATTACCTGTTATATGCATGAATCTGCATTTCTTGTTATAATGTTTATACAGAGCTTTGTTTATTTATTACTTAGTAAACATGCATGTACATTTCTTGTTATTGTGTTTATTCACAGGTTTATTTATCAATTACCAACTATTTACATGTATTTTCTTTTTTTTTTCTATAATGTTATACAAAGCTTTATTTATATAAGGTTTGATCGGTTGTGGCTGGTGAACCTCTACGACAGTATACAACACAGTTTTTCTGTGCAAACATTGCAATGAGTCACACGTTTTCCAGACAATGTGAGACTTGTGCACCCGAGCTAGTCCTCCGTGCCTATTAAATGCAGATTAAGTACTTCGATCATCATGCAAGCATTATAGTGCAGTAAATCAGCATGGTGTGACAAATTGTAATCAGCTGTCACAAATATTCATCACCAGCATTCAGTATTGATTTATTCCACAACCTGGCCGTCATACCGGAAGCCCTGCTAAACAGGGGGCGTGGCTCTCGTATGATTGACTTGCTCGTTCGGGGGCAACCGGTGTGGCATAATTGTTTTCAGAACGGTTGCAGGGTTGAGCTTTTGTATTTCCTGCCTCACACGTGGTTAACCAAATGAAAACATTTACGGACTGACATAATTATCTACATTTTACTGGCTCAAGCGAGCACGCAAACAGTTGTTCATATAAAACCGCGACCTATGTGGACTGAACACAGGAGTGCAGTGGTACAGTCTAAGTAGCCTTCTGCCCAGTGCTCGGAAGTATAGGCAAACGAGGTATAACTTTCCATTCAAATAATACCAACAGGATTCCGGTCACATTATATTAACCACTCACAGACTGTTATAACTGACCAAAGAATAAATTATAGATATTTCCTATAATAAAATAATTATACGTATCAATGGAAACGGATTGGTTATTGAGAAATTGTTAACACATTTTTTTCAGTATGGCATGCATGCGACAATGCACAGTAGGATTGATTCTGGACATATATATTTGGGTTGCACTCACACAGAGTCCTGTGGAATTTCGTTCAGCGTTGATCTATATTTGCTGATCATAGTTTTGTTGACAAGACTTAATTCCTGTCCGTTATTGCTGTCGACTTCTAGGGGTCAGTGGTTTTTGTAGGCGAGCACCTGGCACAAGCTAGGGTACCGGTATCCCTAGGACTGTTTTGAGAACCTGCTTAGTTTGTTAGATTGACTGTCACTGTAAGCACGCCGTCAAACCTACGTTGTGAAGTTGAAATGTTTGCTCAGCGCTCAATGCTTCTGACGTTTGCCTCTCCGTAATTAGTTGGGTGCTTGTTATAACCAAGCCCAGCCCAACCCAAATTGCCACTTGGACAGTTGACATCGTGCACTGACGATGTGTTAACAAACCCTTCAGATTATTCTGTTTAACTATATACTCTTAAGGCAATTCTGTTTGATAAGAAGGGCTGTTTTACAGATAACTGGAGTGAATCATATGTATATTCTCTTAGTGCAAGATCGTCTGATAAGCCAAGCACAGAGAGCACAGTAAATGTGTTTACAGACTTAATTCTCTCATGTCATGGCAGTATACACAATGGATGTTCCTCCGTATTCACGGATGAAGAAATCCGCAAACAAACCAACGAAAACGACAGTTTAACAAAGTCGCATAAGAAAAGTGTGGTATGCAAACTGTACTCACTTGCTAGTTCCTTGATTGGTTGATAAGACCAACGATCAGTGACGTCATTTTCGGCCTCATTCTCGTTTTCAGATGCCACCTTGAAAAAATAAGCAAATATAAAATCTAAGGGCTTAACTAAAAAATGAAAACGGTCAAGATTTTAAAGTTTAGGTTTACTTCCACATTAAAAATGTTCTAATAATTTCCGACTTTGTTATCGGTAGAAGCCGGTGCTAATTTGCATGTGCATATGCAAATTAACTACCTTGGAAAACAGCATAGGAAACGATTGTTATTCTAATATGTATATGCCTATGTTTTTGATATTTGTATAAGGCTTTATATATTGAACTGCACTTTATCGTCATTTAGATCTACTTTCCAATAACAAAGAATATGTTTCTCTGATTGTTGAATTTTACAATTACGAAAATGTTGTCCGAAACGCAAGATATATAAGAATGGATATATACATGTCCCATGCAGAGGAGTTTATTGGGCAGAACAATTTAGTATTCAGCACATGCATGCCGACTTGTCCGGTATCGAACTGTCGTTCTTCTATGTCACTCCTTGAGCTTCAAGCCCAGGAACAAGCAATCTAACACGGAGATAGGCTGTTTATTCAAGTGCTGAAAGAAGAACTTCGCCTCATTTATCAGTTCATGTGGTCGCAATATACGACGGAGTGGTAACGGAGCCTTGACGGTGCTACGACCTCCTCGTCAAACTAAAGTGGACGGACAAAAAGATAAAGGGCAAAATAAAAGCCACTGCTTGGTGTCATGGATCTTGGAGGGAGGGGATGGTTGCGGGCTCCACTTGACTACCAATTATTCATACTCCTTATTTCTCCTCAAGTGCTTTTGTCACAACAACTTGGTGATTTCCAAGTAACATCGTGTCATTCTAACAAGAAATGGACAGCTCACGTGGTCTTGTCAAGGATGATGAAAGTCATGAGTTAGCCGCCACAACATAATGCTTTAGAGGAACTGCCCTCCGTAATTGCTTAATATTTATAATTTAGTGAAAGCCTATACTGACACTGGAGAATACTTTATATGAAGCCAAGAATTTTAATAATTATTTCATATATATCAAGAGACTGTAAAGGACCAAAGGCGTCAGCATACCACATAATGCTTGGCTTAATGGTGGCAATACCCGCTGCCATATAGGCGTTTGAGCACGGCTATAGAGTGAAGACCAAGGTGGTCTCGTGACCACTGCAGGTAATAGCATCGGTCTATAGTGAATGCAGCGGTAGACAGCGCAATCCTCGTGACCACTGTTCCGGCAAGCAGTCGTCTCGTGAACACAGCTGTTGACAGAGGTGGACTACTGACTACAGCTGTTGACAGTGGGGGTCTCGTGGCCATTAGCAGCAGAGGTCTTTTTATGCCATGGTTGCCAATGGCTGAGAAAACGGGTCTTGACAATTTCAAGTTTACCTCTCCACCGAGGTAACATAGTGTCTAAACTAAACCAAAACACGGCCTTGTCAAGTGGTATTTCCTTCCTTATTTATATATAGGGGTAAAGGCTGTGTTTATCCCAGGAGGCATGTTCAGTCTTGTAGTCAGGTGAACCAGGGCACATGTATACTAGATTTATCCGTGAATTTTTAGTTTTATTTGAAAAATCTTTCCTTCCGGGAAAAAGGAACCTTAAATAACCCAGTGACTCTGGGATTTACGATCGTGGGCGTTGTGGTAGTCAAGTGGTGCGATAAATATAAAAAGACAAGGTCGCGAGAATGCTGAGAGCGTTGTATTTAGTTCCTGGATGGAAGCTACTTTTGCATACATTCCTTGACAAGTGTTGCTCTTTTCTGTCGTGGCCTCGGGGTTAACAAGATGAAATACCTGGCTGGGCTGAGTAAATACAAACACGAAGTTTTGGATTTTTAAGAAGTCATAAGGTCGTTTTGGGAGGACCCTGGATGCTCGGCATTTTTGAATGACGTGTGCATGTGCACGAAGTAGACCCCCAGCATGCGTCACCGAGCACGCTCCTCAAGGTATCGCACGCGCTACCCTGGAAACTATACTCCGCTTATATATAGCACCTGCGCTACACCTTCTCTATTGATAAGAGACTTTGCGGTTAGCGAAAAATGTGCAAAACTCCCTCACCTTTGTCAGATTGAACTCAAAGATTGGCGTCGCCCCGTTTTTGTTGACCTGTTCAACGAGGACCTTGCCGAAAACGCCCATTACTGACGTCCCATTCTGAAAAAGAAAACAAACATTTTCAGGTACGTGTGACTGTGTCGTTCACCCCTTGCCTCGGGTAATTTCAATGACAAGGGGTCAGTGCGTGAGCATCTTCACATAATGTGGTAATACCCATGTAACCGTCATTGCTTTATTTATTCCATGATTGATTAAAATATCTATTCCACTCGTTTACAAAGTACTTTTTTAACACGACACGAATAAATCTGGCAGTGTTCATTATATATACATATACATTGTGGCAATTTAAAGGTAGCAGCCAGTTCCATTTATGATCAGGTTGCGTTCGACCCAAAGTATATTGGTATGTAATCAAATACGCAGCTGTTGCAGGTATATACCCTGTGGTAACATACATGTTGCGAGTTTTCGCATTTTGTTTATAAACCTTGATTTATTGAGATAATCCACCGCACCGGCAATGATTTTTGGCTCAGGTACATTACACATATATATGTTCAGTAACCACAAAGCCCACACGTTTGGCGCCTGGAATGTACCTGAAACACTTGACGAATGTCGCCATCACTGCGCCACCTTTGATGTCAAATGGTTCGTACGGGATTCGGGCATGATCGCAAAAGGTCTCCCAGGTGATATGTGCTTATTTAACCCGGCGTAAAGCCCGGCCTGGTCTGTTAGTCATGTATGATAACCAAGATTTGATACTTTTATGTGCAATCTACTTGAACCCCTTTGATGTTGTTATGTTTAATTCTGTACGTTTGTGATTTTTACAGGGACCTTTGCACAAATTATTCGATGTTTGCTCCCATGCGCAAGCAGTATTTACCATTATCGAATAGGAGCTGGCCTTGTGTGTGAAACCATTGAACTGAGGTGAATAAATTTGATTTTTTCTCGGAATTATAATAACATTACAGATTGCAATTGTTGAAATTCCTTTGTGGTTACTAGTGAAAGCTGTTCTACCAATCACTGCATGTATGTTTATTATTGGCAGGTGTTTCATATCTGGTCCCCGTTCCTGGTGTGAATATTTAATATACATGGAAATTATAGCAGGATCTAATATAGGTTCCATGAAGTGTGAATTAACTTACCTTGAAGCGACAAGCGAACTGCTTTTCAAAGTCGCCGCCCCGGAAGCCGCTCTCCTCTTTTGAGAGGCTTGGATCTTCACCGTGTTGCGTGTCCGCTTCAAACTCTGCTGACAGCAGACGCACCCTTATCCGACCTGAAAGAAGAAAGAAGGGATCGTTATTAGAGAGTATTTAAAACATATTCAGATTGTTTCTTTTTTTTTCATCACATACAGTCAGCCGTTGTATAAAGTTATCGCCAAGTTCCATTGCCTTTCCCAGTGTGGAGTAATTCCTACTTTGTATGGGTCAGAGTGACCAGTGAAATGGTCACTGTACTAAAATATATTAAACTTGAGATACACTTCACGTTTTTTGGGCGAATGTATATATTAAAATTTATAGTGTGATAGTGTCCCGTCCTCTAATCTGAAACCATCGATATATTATCGCATACAAATATGCATTAACAAGTGACAGTTTTGTACCGTCAGGCATATATATATATATATATATATATATATATATATATATATATATATATATACATATATATATATATATATATATTTATATGAATCAATGTTGGTGGCGCAATTCACTGCAGCCCGGGGGCCGGACGGTAACACGGCGAAGTATACATATTTACAAGGATATCGTTAATGGTTAAACATAATGGACCCGATTTAGCACCATCATCACTTGACTGGAACACACTCACTGATAGTGCTTACCTATTTGGGCAGTTTGTCAAAAGGCAATTTTTAATAGTGATGGAACTTTTCTGATCCTGGACCACGCTGAACAGGCTTGATGTCCTTTTTAAGCTGTCACTTTGATGGGCCGTTTATACAGATGCACGGGACACTTCTGCATATTTATAATGGACTCAAAGATTAAATATTTATAATGTCCTCTCTGAACACTCGAATAAGCTCTTTTCACCAAACCTTAAATGCAGCACAAGTGGACTCCATTAATACATACTATAGGCGAGCTTACAACATGCAGCACCTGAATATTAGTCACGTCTGCCCGAAATGAGACGGAAAAGGATGGGGAGGTATAAAGGAGAGGTCTATAAAGCATAAACTATAGATTTACGCCCCATGCAGTTAGATCCGGTGGTACCCACCCCCTAAGCTTAGGCTCTTTACCCTGCTCCCTGCTGTTATATCCCCATGTATACTTCAATTACAGGTCTGGATCCTCCCCTACAATAATGAAACTTAATGAATCTGTAAAGTGGCCGAGATGCGCATATACGACGCTGACCTCTGCTCCAAGGGTGGCAGCGAAACGTGGCAAACGCGAGTGTGATGTTTAAGTATGATAACACACAGTGGCCGGGACAGTTTTGTAAAAACAGACTTTTTTAACTACGTAAATTTTGTAGGAGCATACGATGCATACATGCTGTGGCAAGTTTGAGACACGTGGATAGCACGAGTGACAATAAAAGTATAACATAACCGTAACCGAATCTTGAAAAACCGACCCTCAATAAATGTCAATAGTATGCAGCCTTGGACTTATTGTAAGGCAGAAAAATTCTGTATACGAAAAGTGTATACTGAACACCATTGTTTGATTGAACAATACCGTTTACTGTTATAGCACCTAAACAAATAACATTTTTTACTGAAAGCAGATAACATCAGACGTGAACAAGTCATAACGGGTTCCCAGGTTAACGGGTACAAGTATACAATCAGGCCTAACGTATCAGGCTGCCGCCCTGCACGAGAGGGGCAAAGGTATCTGAAGGCGGTGTTCCACTGAAAAATTTTATGGGCGGTGTTTGTTGACTGAGTGGAAGTATGCAGGATTATACCTGTATATACCTTGACAGACTCCCAAACAAGCCCCCCAGGCCTCCTCTACAGGCTCAAGCAGGTCCCTAGAGATAGCCGCGTCGGTAGTAACCGTACCAAGTGTCAACAAATTACTCATCTTCAGTGGTCAAGTGACCAAGCTGCAGATACCTGGGTCAGGTTGGCAATTTTATAATGGGTCAATATAAACGTACAACTTAACTATTCAGCAACACTATATATTTTTCCGTTGGGTGCTCCATATAACGTTCGGGATTGATATACACAACAATGATAAATTGCATGCACGTCAGGGGGCCCATCTCATATATATATATATATATATATATATATATATATATATATATATATATATATATATATATATATATCACTTTCGTTAAAAATGGGATTTGAAAGTTTTTGGAAATTTTCCGATTATTCATACCTTGCCGAGCTTTACAATCTGCAATATGCAGAATATATTTATGTATATACACGGCTGTTCCATTAAACACGCTTATTAAATCTTTTTATCAACTAAATTCACATTTGGCCCTTTGTCACCCAGTGATTTACAGCACATGCCGCCCGTCCTACATCTGTGAGACACCCGGGCTACCTGTACACAGGTGTACATAAATCGTTGCTTTCCAGGTGAGCACCGTTTTATTTGCTCTCCTTCTTGGCAGTCACCCCTAGTGACCGTCATCGGATCAGTCCGCTAACCCCAGAACGTGCTATGGTCCGGTATTAAAGGCATTTCCACACAGAAACCGATATGACGGGCCGATAAGATGTCCAGTGTTCGCTGGACAACAACACGAGCGGTTAATTGACGCTGCCTCGCACCTGTTTGAGGAGGGACAATTCAGAAGCCGTTAAATGAGCTAATTTATATGCCTCCCCTTCAGGACCATACACTCACTCGCTGTCTGCCTGTCACTAAATGGGACTGTCACTGTCTGTCACTTACGGAACAAAAGTGCATCAAACAGAGGGAGGTGTATATGGGTGGATATATCAACGCTTCATGAAGCTGGTGATTTTCCCAGTATTTCTTGGCATGAGCCTGATCGCCAGTTAAGTGATAATCAAACCGGCCAGGCTATTCCCGGCACTTCTCTCTGGTGCTCCACGGGCCATTTTCCAACAATTTCCCCCATATCGACCCTTGTGATTAATATCCAAACAGCGCGACAAGCAGTAAGCCGCTGGTTCCCATTGATCTGCGCTGCGACAAGCGCTGTACCTTCACTCGGTATACAGCCGAACAGTCGCTGTCGGCTCCACGTCAAACACGAATTGAAGAGACCCGTGGGGCCGTGTTGGACACTTGCCCCCTCACGCCGAGTTAATATTAGGCATTAAACAACTTGCTCTAAAAGAGATTTGTGTCGCAACAAGTCAAGATTCCCCTAGATATTACGTGGAGGCATATATATATTTTAAGAGTGTAAACGAATATTAACACAATCATAAATTTTATATTACCTTTTTTATTGAATATTGGAAATATACCTCCCCGTCTCTGCCTCTAGATCCAATTTTATTATAATATATTGTGTATTTAATATACGAATTAAAGTGTAAAGAGTGGTATCTTGAAGCGGTATTGGCGCATGCATTCAAGAGGTGTTCAAGATCGTTCGGAATGTGTGCAAGATCTTTTGTTAGACACCTGTTTACCCTAACATCAAACTTTAGGAGCAGACGCGATCATGCATGTAGCCCGTGTCAAAGACATACGACGTAAAAAAAATTATTTTATCATCAGGATAGAGAGACTATAGTTTCCCAGAAAAAAGTTTGTTTATTGACGACATATATAATTTAGGACTTACCTGGCGTCATCATTTTAGGGTGCATACATCCACCAACCACTCTGTGCTGCTGCTGCCAAGATTTTGCGGGAGATTTCTTGCTGCTATAGCAGACGACAGCAAGGCCGAAGCTTTTGGAGTCCGGTTGTTCCTGTAAAACGGCCTCGCAGCGCATTTGGAATTTCACAAAAGGACAAACATAAGACAAGCCAATTTTACACTCGTGCACTGTGCTGTGTAGCGTGTCCATAATACCGCTGCCAAAGCTAGGAGGCTCCGTTGCGACGAACACCGAATATTGCCCCTTTTGGTCCACTCTGATTTTGTAGTCTTTCTTTAATTTTTCCCAGGACGCCGGTTGTTGTTGACTGCTCCCACCGTTTCTCCATATCGTCTTCCTTTTCTTCATAAAACCCGTAGCAGACGCCATGCTTTAAAATTAAATGCCTAGTCTGATGTAAACGATGACTAGTTAGCGCTGAGTTGAACTAACTAAAATTTCCTAATGTACGGTCATAAATACATACTATGACTTGTGTAAGGTTGCGCCCGCTATTCTTGGCATGCGCTCACGCGCCGAGGCTGACGATGTTCTGAGGGGACGAGCCCACGACAAGTGTAGAAATGTTGTAAGTCTGGAGTGTTTGTATACAGTGGTACATGTGCGGACATGGGGCCCTTTAAACCCACATGGGAACGCCAGCCAGGCACGTCACCAGTGGTGGATTGAGACGAGCGAGTCATGATAAAGTCCACCCTGATTAGCATAATTTATGCATATATGTGAGCGGAGCCAAGCGTGAGTGACATACACCGTTGGTGCAAAATGTACAACGGGACCTGATCGATCTACGCGACGCGAGAAGCTTTTGTAGTAAAGAATGCGTTTAGTGGCTCGGCAAACAAGATAGCTCAATATAGATGCCGGTGGCCCCAAACAACACAGCCGGACCGACAGACGACCAGTTCCCGGCTGGTTGCAACCCAGTCCAGACACAAAGCCCTCTTCCTCGTCAATAATCCTGCATTTCAGCAGAAATGTTTCTGCTCAATATTTATTAAAGTACGCGAGCTGGTCTCACAGTCCGTGTACCGGCTTGGCTGGAATGATGTTGGGTCTCAAACCAACAAGTAAAAAAAAAAAAAAGCTGCACTTCGTGGGCATGCTTAATCATAACATAATTAAGACTGTGGCTGATGCATCTTGAGAGATGAATTATCATTAACCAAACAGCACATGTAGTTTAAACACCTGTGTAATCACGTCACCCTGGCTCAGTTTTCTACCTGGCGTCTTTAGCTTTGCGGTCTCGTGTTACTGCATGGTCACCTTTAATTCCCATAGATGGCGCCACCGTGTGCTGGTTCACACGCTGCTCGGCTTCGTTGGACCCTAAACAGGCATTGTACTGTGAAATCTTTGTTTGTAAGCACTGCAGGTATTTTACCACTGCGTGTATGTCAAACACAAATAAACAGGCCTGGGAAACGATTGTTCTGTTTCAACAATATTTTTTTAGCAGAACTGTCAAGTATATTTTTTTCACCCAAAGGTTAGGCGGTGATTATTAATATCAGACATAGGATAAAAGGTTGTCCATGGCGAATAATTATATGCTAGTATCAAAATGTAAAAAAAAAAAAAAAAAACTCACAGACTGTGTTAAAAGGCCATTTTAGTATTCATGCAGATATATGTTTAAAACGAGTCGGCGAAGGGATAACTGTGTTATTGTTATTAGATTTCTTTCACTGCATGGCTTTGCTTATTTTTTGCCTCCCCTGGGTCAGATTTATACCGACAGTTATAAAGTTTTTATAACTGCCGTTCATTCCTCTTTGGATTATAATTATAAGGGATAAGTGATAAAACGGAACGATTTGTCGTTTGGGAATTGTAGAATTCGTTCACCTCCACAAGCATGACTTAAATAAATTATTAAAGTCGTGAAAGAATCCATGTGAGACGTTTCCAATTGTTAAGAGTAAAGAGGCCTTATGTAATTTGTGGATGGGGCCGTAATATACTGTGGATATATATTATATTTATGTATATATATATATATATATATATATATATATATATTCATGTTATGATGTGCATGCATCGTCCAAACCATGAGTATGTGCTACGATTTTCTATTTGAGGTTTATTTCATTATTCTCTTTATAAAGTTTCCATCATCACACTAACATAAATCAGTTATCCATATTTGATAAAGTTTCGTAATTTAAACTAACAAAGTGACTGCATAAACTAATGTTTAAGAAATTCCAAGGAGCCCGACTTGCATGGTCTTGCTCAACAATTACGGTAATGCTGTCCGAGAACACGAGCGATTTTCATAAAGACGTCTTACATCATTTACTGCTGCTAGTCCTGTGCAGTTGCGTTAAGTCAAGCCATATACACGCACACTTCAGTAAAGTATATATCAGTCTGATGCCTCGATCTGCCAAATACGTAGTGTATAGTGGTACATGCCAGAATGTCATAGATTTTACACTAAAAGCCCCGAGCCGTCTAACCAGATGAGTACATGAGCAGTCCGTAAGCCACATGCGTAATCCCGCACACTTAAAGGTCCTAGCAATCGTCGCTGACATGCAACGTGCATGTACGCCAATGACGTACCTAAGGAAATTGACAATCATGACCGTTATACGTGAATGAGTACAATCGGCCATTTACATTATTCCATACACTTTTGATGAATAGCATATAGAGTATAATACCATTCTTATGGTAGTTTAATCTGATAAATGTTGACTAATCACGGCTAAGAAGTAGTGTCAAAGTTAATTGTACTTAAAGTGCCCTTACTTATAAATGTAAGTACCAGTTAAGAATGGACATTAATAATGCTCCTTCAGCCGCTATATATGGGTTATTATGCATGGTTTAACATATTTATGTCGAATTTAAAACGGGGCGGATTTGACATATTGAACATGCATGGCCATGACCCCCCCCCCCCCTTCCCCGTGTATATTAGAAATTATTAAAATTATTATAAGAAATCGTTTATTATGTTGATGTTAGATTTGATTCGATATATACATATTACAGATTAGGTCGAAGACAAACCTAAACAATTAAAATTTATCCTTGATAATTTAAAATTTACGGACTCCTAAAGTGACAGTAATTTAAGAAGAAACAGTATATGTTGTTACATAACACGTTTATGTGATAACTACACTCGGCTTTCGAAAATTTATTTTTATCTCCCTAGGAAATTTTTCAAGAATCTGTTTCTGGCTGTACAGGTCTATTCATACAGGTATAGGTGTAATATATATACGTATAATATATATATATATATGCTAGAGTTTATAGCTTCTGTATATACCGCTAATTTCCCTTGCCTTCTCGACGGATCTTCGAATGGTGTTTAAATCCCCTCTTGGGAAACCGCATGTCATTGTTGTAGCGTGATATATATAAGAGTAAATCAAGAAAGACTGTTCAACTTTGATCAAGTTAAGTTTACTCAACCAAAAGATTCACCAATACAACGAGATTTTGGGTCGTGCCAAAGCTTACGGAAAGCGCAGCGACCTGAAACGTGCCGTAAAATGACGCCACTTCACCGCGCGTTTGCCGCGTTCATACATTCCTCGTGAAGTCAAACCAAGCAAAAATCAATGCTCTTTCGGTAACTTCTAGAGTCTAAACGGTTAATAAAGGATCAAAGTAACATAGGAGATCAGTGATTTACTGTTCAGGGCGTCCCCCGAGGGTTCACGCGACCCTATCTTAACCCCTCCCATGTTTCCCTCCCACACTGGAACCGCCATCGTCTTTTCTTGTCTTTTACTCCACTTAATGGACCGTACCTGAGAGCTAATCGGTACAAACGATCCGGTATAGTTCTTACCTCGCAGTCAATAGCAAGCTTTTATAGATAGCTGTCAAAGCGATCGCTCTGATCTCGGCGTGAGAAAACATGCTGCAAGCTTGAATATAGACCAAATGAACTTCGTCTCGAAGAGCTGCATGCTCGGTCTGTCTGTCTGCATGGCTGGCACATTTGATTTAACCAATATTTTATTGCGGAATAGCAAAGAGCTAGGAAAAGAAAACTATAGGGCCTATCCCTATATTAATTTTTGACTTTATATATACAGGTTATCATTTCAAACGATGTAATAAACATTTGTTGAGGCAAGCCATGCATTGAAGAAGATGTGAATTTTTACGAATTCAAAGCTTTTGGGTGTTTAGCTCCCTTTATTCGGGTTGAAATGGAGCTCTCCCCATGAAGTATATACATATGGATTAGTACATATATTGGTAGCTGCTGACTGTGAGCTTGCAAAGTGTCTTTTGCACTGTTTAATTATGTCTGTCCATCGAATTACCATTTAATTATTTGTGTCACTCTTTCTTCCTCTGTCTGCCCCCCTCCCTCTCTCTCACTCTCTCTCTCTCTCTCTCTCTCTCTCTCTCTCTCTCTCTCTCTCTCTCTCATATTTCTATGTATTTATTCTCTCGATTTGTTTCCTTTCTTATTAATGTTATGGTGTTTTTATTCTCTACAGTTTTTTTTCTCTCTCACACACACACACACATATATACATACATACATGTTTCTTAACATTTCTTTATCAAACGAAAATCTCGTGATTATTTGGACTCGATAAGATTTAAAAAAAGCGAATGTTCATGCGGAAGCATGCTGGCGCCTTTTTGTATCAAGTTGCGTGTCTTGCAGCTTAATTGGGTACGCGTCTTAGAAATGTTCGATATATTCATATTTTCTTTTCTGAATGGACACTCGCGTTGATGTGTTGTGATAGCAGATACGTAAACTCGAATTCAATCAGACACCAATGGATAGTGAAAGATCAAGCCTATTCAAATCGGAAGAGGCCTGGTCAAGTAGAAGAAAATTTCAATATTGATACTCGTAAGAACACTTCTAGGTATGAATGGGGATTCCTGCCCGCGTTACAACATAGGCCGCGGACAAGATGACACAAGCCAACCCCATTCCGGGCCGTACAAAACTCATTGGTCTTCTCTCTCTGCGAAGGCATCTAAGAATATACGCAGGTGTAGAAGTCATTATAAGCACGTTGAGTGGACAGGTAATCTGGTCTAGTGAAAACACGCTTTACCTGGCGAGCACTTGTCCAAATCTACAAAGGGTAGCGAATCATATATACGCCATGCGGCTATTCCGCGACGGACAAAAGACGGCCACAGATCGCCCACTAATTGAAATCAGAGGAGGTCATTGCACCGTTTGTGCAACGGCAGTCACGCCGCGATTGGGTTATCAAAGCCGCCGACACAAAGCCATTGACGGATCATCTTGGATACGTCAGGCGGATCTCTTGATGCCCGAATATGTACGATTGAAAAGATCGTTCATCTCAATGTATAATCTGTGAAAAATCTCCAAATATTTCACATCACCCCGGCCACAGGTATGAACAAACGAGCGGAACTTTCCGATCGAATTCAACGGCAAGATATTATCAGACCCATTCGCATTCCTTTACTCCCGAAGCCTTTTCCCCTACGTTTTACAGCTGATAGAAATGATTATTCTTGCTATAGTAATTTTGCAAGCAAAGGTCAACAACCTCAATAAGAATATTTTTGCCCATGTCTTTCTGTCTGTCAGTTATATAGTACGTCTGTGCAAAATACAAATATCAAGTTATAACTGGACTGATGACAGTTACATTTGTCAGAATGTGCGTCCTTTGGTTCGGAAAAAAATGTTTTTAATTGTCTATTCAGATCATTATCATAAGCCATCTTGATGTAATACGCATTTGAAATAAAAGTTTTTTATCCGGCTTGAGATGTAGCCGCAAGATAATGTGTCTGTCTGTTTTTACATTTCTATATTTTGTTCCAGTATATATATAAACATATGTATATATATATATTTATATATACAAAATGATAAAATATTTCTCACATGCATGCATGGGTCTATCAAAAGTCTAACAAAACTGAGATATAGAAATTGTTCTTTGAATTCTTGTATGTATAGTTCCTAATATAATTAACAGAGCATCTAATTTTGTATAATTGTATGCAATCATTGAAATGTAGATGGCGAGCACTCATTGTTTTAGACGTGATATACAGATAATAATTCTTTGAGCCGTATGTCTTGTGCAAAGTACGGTTTGGGTGTGACAAAACTTTCGACCCCCTGACCCGGGTAGTCTAGACACGCGGATGGGAATCAGTTAATTACATACGAAGTTTGCCTACAGACCACTGTTAGCCCGTCCCGCTATATGGCAGACCGCCAGTATGAACTCTGTTAGACCGTCTGTCGTTTGTCATATACCTGTCATTAAACCCCTATCGTCCGAGAAGAACATAGATCAGTTGTAAATTGATATTGTCAGTTATACATATGATATAAGCTCCATAATAATTTATCCGTGAAGAGTCGGTGCAGTCTGTGATGACGGGTACAATACAACTTTACCACTTGAAGCGGCGGGTATTGTACAGTTGAAGGTGGCGTTATATATTCCTCCTCGAAATAGCATTGATAGTGACTAGAGATGGGCGAGGACCATATATGTGTGTGCGTGTCTGTGTAGATATATATATATATATATATATAGAGAGAGAGAGAGAGGGATGGGGGTTATACATGAAGAAAAAAAAATAGCATCCTACTTGTAATAAGCGCATCCAGTGTGTATATATACGCAAATCTTTCCCAAATTACAATAACTCCAGAATATTATTACAGATCACACCAGGTACATATTTCGGATCTTGATGATATTATTATATGCAGGTAACTTATTCATTCAATACAAATAAGTCAGGGTGCCTTAACTGAAACTGCATGCATGGATGCATGCATGGGCATATAGACAGATATTGTAAAGTCTATATTACAGAAATTATAAGTTTTAATTAATTGTTGCAGAGGCAAAAGCGGGAAGACTGCACTTTCAAGTGCGTCATCCAAGCTCTCTCTCTCTTTCTTTCTTTCTCTCTCTCTCTCTCTCTCTCTCTCTCTCTCTCTCTCTCTCTCTCTCTTGGTTTGACATGTTGGTTTCCAACTTAGCTTATATATGACTCACCACTATATAAAGTAAGAAACGTCTCGATTTGTGGGTCTAACGGTCAAAGATCAAGGTCACAGGACCCATTTCTTTAAAAAGAATTTGTATGCATTTCAAGCCAAACTTTTCATCACAAACCTTCCATCTTCAAGATTTTGCTAACCTGCCAATAGGGGAAGATTCTATTTGATTTTGGGGTCATATATTATAAGGTCACAGGGCCCATCCATTCACAAATTAGTTAATGGATGCTAATTTTGCTTTGGATAGACAGATTGGCTTCTGACTTGATTTATTAATGACCCACCACTTAAGTAAATTTATTTTGATTTTCAGGATTCAGAGGTCAAAGTTGAAGGTCACAGGAGCCACATCTTAAAAAAGATTGTGGATGCACTGTAAATCAAATTTTCATTCCAAACTTTCCATCATTCACACATGGCTTACTTGCCCAAAGTGAGGAAATCTGAAGATTTTGAGGTAGCCTGGTCAGAGGTCAAGGTTACTTTTCAAAAGATTGTTACGATAATTTTAATGATGCAAGTTCAAGGATATTAATTTCTAAGATTTTTTAGTCACAAGGTCATTGGTTAAGGTCACATGACTGTCATTCTGAAAAATTTCTTAAAGAATATCCTTATAGACAAATTCAGCTGAGCGTCGAGACCCATGGGTCCCTAGTTTCAACCCGGCGGCATGCCGTGGGTTTTCGAGACCGTACGGTCACCGTGTGATTTTTTTTCATCCCACGTTGTTTGCACTCACATAATTTGCGGCGACCGTACGGTGACCTCCGAAACTTGATTGTTAGGGGTCCGTCCGGTGACCGTGCGGGTTCTATGCATGAAGCATGTACACAGTACGGTAGCCGCCTGTGACAGATCGGTTGCACCGTGCGGCCACCGTAAGCCATAAATATAGCTGATTTTTAAATAACAGCCATTTGTTCAACATGAAAGCAAAGAATAAGAAAGGGAAAGGAAAGAAAGATAATGTGCAAGTCGAGGTGGAGACATCAAGCTGCGAAGATATATGGATTAAACGGAAAGCAAACTAAACCAAGAGGATCTGATCGTGGACGTTTTTTAATGACATTTTATTTTTGTGATATTATATGCAGTGTTTCATGGACATTTGATCTTATAGTCGTCGGCCCCGTCTTATTTTGACATGAATAAATGAAACAGGTATACCCAATCGTATAACACCAATATACTCTGATGATATTTATTTTTCAGCTCAATATAAGGGCACTGGGGAAAATTGTATTTGTATACCCGACAGCTCAGGTTCAAGCCACCGTGAGGACATCGCACGGGTAAAATTTACTTCGCGAGGGAGCCGTGCGGACGCCGCGCGACAGCCATTCGACTTTTCACATATCGCACAGGGCCCTAACGGGAACGGCTGACACCGCAAGGCGCATGTACGAATGATGTCGAGAAAATTACCCGGAAAATCTCACGGGTGCCGCACGGATACCACCCGGTGCCCGTAAAGGCGACCGTACCGGCTGTCTACGGGCTAATACGGCGAGTTGAAAACGCAGGGAGAATTGAGCGCAGCCAGCTTTGCACCACGGCGCCCGTACGGCGAGTAAAAACTGAACCATCGCCCGTGAAAATCGTACGGGTATACCTTGCGGGCACCGTGCGAATATAGCCATAAATGCTTATTATACTCACCGTACAGGCCCCTTAGGCTACATGTGATTGCGGCATGATGCACGCTGATAACATCAGGACCACTACATAATTATCATGCATGCATATAGTAGCATTGTTAATTAAGAAAACTAAGATGTTTCTCATATCATTCATTGCAGTTCTAAACCGCACAAAACTGTCAAAATGCTGGTGTCAGGGGCGTTCAGGCGATCGCTACCGAGTGGGCGTTGGTGCTGCGGGCCTGCTTGTTCGTATGGCCCCTCCCTGGAGAGAACGGCCGAAAACTGCGCACGGATCGGTGTGACATTAGCAGAATTATAGCAAATTGCTAATACATCCCCATCCTTTATAAATTAATTTACCGTGAAATATGTTATCGGATATATATACGAACTTCCAAGTTAAAGACCAAAGTTCGACCAGAACAAGCTTCCACATCTACATATGTTTGTTACTTAAGTAACGGAAAGTACAGATAACCGGAAGCACAAGAATGAATGATGTATACTAATTTATATAGTGTTGTCAGGAATGAGGGTTACTAGTCCAATGCCATGCAGCGAATAGAATCAGATGGTCATCCATTAATAAGATATTCTGTGCTTATAGTGGAACATTGGCTATTTCTCGATAGTCTTCAGTTTTTGTCCTTGTTCCACGAGGACAATATCGTGCATGCAGTCGCCGACTTTTATATGATGTGTATACAGGAGGGGTAAAGGTGGTGTTTCAGTTATGTGGCACAAGAGATTATCTGATATAATCACTCGATTAGAACTTGAAGACGATCGCATAATATAGGGATCCGTGTCTATTCATACTGGCAAGTGTATTTACCAAGCTGTAATATTATAGAATTGGTAGATTCAGGGAATAAGTCGACCAACTTCACTGCCTATATACGACGAATATTCGGACCTTGGCACAGTGGTTACGTTAGGGGACTTAAACCACGAATGATCTGGGACAAGGTATACGCCCGTAAAATCACAGAAAAAAGACATATTGCAGGTTGTGTTAGATTAAAATCTTATTTCCCTTACAGCAGATAAGGTATGCGCAGGTCCAGTTTTTCCTGTCTGGCTCCAACAGATCTCATATAGGCCACGCCCTTATACCACGTGACCTGTTCCATTAGGAAGATACCTGCGCCGTAGAGGAAAATGCCCTGAATGCGTCAGATCATCTTCCGGTTCTAGTAGAACTTAAAATTCCTGTCTCTGCTTATCCTAGCAACAGACATCTCTATATTTCGGAAACAAATGAGGCAATGTCATATGTCCAAAGGAAAAATCGAAATGGAAAATTTGGATAACGCCGCCGAATTTGACAATGATAAATTTTGGCAATTGTTTTATACGAAACAATGGAAAAATGCAAACTACAGCACTTAAATGAATTTTAAGGGCAGCTGGTTCATGAAACTAGCTAAATATACAAGAGATGGACTAGATATTTTGAAAAACACTATTCTTTCAGTGATGACCCATTATTCAATGAGTTTAGGTCAGAGTTAAGCGATACGTATGAATCCCTTTAAAGAACAGATGATCATTATACATGCAGGTGTTTTATATTTTCCCTTTAACAGGACTGAAACTATAAGAACAATTTTAAGCCTCGGTCACAACCGGGATACGGTCGCCGTACGGCGAGTGTTTTGGGCTATTCCGTGCGGTAGACACACGGCAACCGTGCGTTTTTCCAAGGCCGCAGGGGCTCCGCACCGACCGTAATTGACATTAGCGCATGCGCTTAAGTTGATGCGGCGGCCGTACGTCAGGCAGCCACCTACGGGCTCCGTACGCAGGGGCGTCAATATAGGGGGGGATGGGGGGTATATATACCCCCCACTTTTTGGCAAGGGGGGGATGGTCAATGTAATCATCCCCCCCCCCCCACTTTTCAGAGAATAATATTATAATATTGCAAATAAAATATATTAATAAATAGAATTAAAGACGTTGGATCTATTTACTAAATAATGTTATATCTAAACCTTGCTTAGAATTCACAAAATAACTTATTTTCTAAAACATTATAATTATTTAAAATATTACGTATATATAATAATTATATATATATATATATATATATATATATATATATATAGATGAATATGTCACTCAGACATGCTGAAAAGGGTATATATATATGTGTGTGTGTATATGCATATACAAAATCATCCCCCCACCCTGGAAGAAAAATTGACGCCACTGTCCGTACGGGCACCGTACAGAAGACGTATGGATGTCGTAGGATGCCCGTGCGATTTTTAACGCCTACTCGGCTACCCGAGAGACGTACGGTGTACCTGCGGCTGTCGTAAGGGGTCTTTATTCACTCTGTTGCATATTGTAGTTTGTTTTAATGGTAGAGGATAAATTGGAATGGGTCACTTTATCATTTTTTTTGCTCAATGAAGGTTAAAACCAATGCATTTGAACAAGGTTGTCAAGAGCGCATGGCTTTTAAGGTAGCTGGAGGTCATGGCTAGGTACGTGTAGTAGTACTATGCATAGGCCTGTTATAAAATAATGCCGAGAATCAAGCATCATTATACAATAATAAGTTAAATGTTTCTATTTGATAATATACATACTTATTAGACTATCTGTGAACAATTTCATATAAGATGTCATGTGATAATAAACATTGACCCCCCCGGAAACAACATTTTTTTAAGGTTTCAAACCAAATTTTGTGACCCCGCCCCCTCTTTCCCGGACTAGAGGACCTTTCTTTAGGTTTTCTTTCAGTCTTCCTGAGCGTGACCCTCCCCTTTCTTAATTCCTGAATCCGCCCCTGAGTAGGGTCATACATGTACTCGTATTTGAATTGATAAATGGAATATAAGCAGGGCCTATTATAATTAAAACATGTCAATCATAGAAAAATTAGAAAGCTCGGAAATAAATATGGAGAGTCATGTATCCGCCTGCTATTGTTACATGGATTAAGTTAGTGTACATATAAATTACACAAGAATCGTGTCAGGAAAAGCACTGCAAGGTACTGTATCTTTAGTATAGTATTTAATGTTTGATGTACTCGCAGCCTGCAGTTTCACGAAAAAAAAAGAAAACAAAATGGCATTAAACTACAACAAGAACAGGTATAAGAACAACTGTAAACCAACGGTAATGACACATGATAAAAATGTCAACATTTAGTTATTTTGTGACCTTTGACCCCAAGGTCACATCACGGCATTATTAGAAAAAAAATAATTATACATTATTTATCAAAGAAATGTGTTGGCTATAAATTGACTCTATAATAATAACTTTTGAGTGAATAATGGATAAGAAATCCCTAATTAGCTATCCCTACCCCTTAATTTTGACCAATTTATAGGGTCGCGGTACTGCCCATTATATAACATGCTGTAGCAAAAAAGTGATACCACAATTCAACTCTACTACCCACCTGGTGATGTTCCAGGGGGTCCATACTAACTCCCTGTAGCATCGAACCTTTGATGTAATGTGGGTTGTACAACCACTTATTTTACAGGTCCTTGCTCTTAGTCTAGAAAAGGCGTCTCGGCATGACGGTGTGGTAAACGAACAAATTAAATATGGCGGCGATCTAATGGTCGAGCATCTAATGCATTTGTTCAGTCTAATATGAGAGTCCGAAACAGTCCCAGGAGGAATGACGTTGGGCTTGATAATAACTTTAATTAAAGGTACAAGAAAATGCCGTGCTAATCCTGATAATTATAGGGAAATAGGCCTCCTACCTTGCGTCTATAAAATATTGGAAAATCTATTAATATAGCTCACATGAACATACATTTACCCAGAAGGAAACGCCATTTCCCGATCTAATGCTATTTGCCTTTCAGAAAGGTACGGGGGCCCTAAATGCATCATATTGTTTGTTAGAGAGTGTATGTCATAATCTAGTCTGATGTTTATACATGTTTCTCGACAGTTGTAAGGCGTACGATATACCGTGTGGCACAAAGGACTTTGTGAAAATGCATGAATTAGGTATTACGGGGAAGTCGGACTCGGGGCCGGGGGGAGGGGATTGAAATGATACTACCAGCTGTAGCTTATTCAGCAAGCTTATTAATTAAGTTCCACGACGAGATACAAAATTGAGACCTCTTCTAAAATTTTTTGACAATAATCTAGGGGCGCGGGCAGGTTGTGCCCGCACCCCACTTGAAAAAATCTCTTTATAGATATACCTACATTTTCCCCCAAAAGATTCGATGTGCAGCCATTGAGTGAGATTATCATGATAGCTTATATTGACTGATAATTTGGTCATCAACTTTACCCTTATTAATGAATCTGACTTTGCCTTATAACAGGTTTGGTTTGAATAACGTATCTAATCTGTTTCACGCACTGTCTCATTGCAAGCTGCAGTGCAGGATCCCTGTTCTCTCAACTCTTTCAACATATATACAGTAAAATGCCGTTATCACAATGAATCATCAATTTCGCTTAAGTATGCCGTGGTATGACTTTGGGGGGGGGGGGGGGGGGGGGGGGCTGAACATTACATTATGAATTTAATTCATACATTATTGTTTATGAGTGAAAATTGCGATGTACTAGATGGTTTGCTTCCGTTTATTGCTTGACCGAAATCGAAGATTTCTGCAAGCGTTATGATCAGTTGCTTATGTCTGTTTGTGTGTTTGTCAGGATGTTTATTTGTCCCCACTCTACTGCCCACCATTTTGCTGCAAACGCTTTCAAACTTACACAGTAATTGACAATTGAAAGTCCTGTAAGCCTATTGTTTTTGGTCAGTATGTTCAAAGGTCAAGGTGTATCTGCCTCAAATATGCTGTAACCATGGTTACTCATTTTTTGGGGAAAAGGCATGATATTCGAAAATATTAGGTTTAATTTTTCTAACTTTTTTTCAGTATTAAAGATAGAGAGGTCTAGGTAATATTGTAGCTCTTCAGGAGTTCTAAGTAACCCTGGTACAAATAGCAAGTCTCGCAATATCTCGCACAGTATCACGAGATTTTTCTAAATATCACTTTAGCATGCCCTAGAGGCCAAAAGTTTACAGGAATTGTTTTGAAACGATCTGGTACATCTTATGTCTTACATTAATATCTCGAAAGTGATATTTCATTTTTGAAAAATTACCGCTAGGGGACGCTGCACTCGAAACACTTCAATATTTTTAGGCCATATCTCCAACATTATAAATCTTACCTACATAAACTATAGATCATTTTGTTTCTCTATACCTCCTCCATAAGATTATCTAGTCATCTGTTATCTCAGATGTGTCAGTGTGTCTGTCTGTTTGTCTGTTGTTGTCAGCTTTGTCTGCTTGCTTGTTCTTTTATCTGATATATGTCATTCCACAGGCCAACTTTTTCTGCCATCGCTCTTAAAGTCATACAATTGATAGAAAACCGACAATATGTTCTGTCTGTCTGTCATTTTAACTTCCGACTATCGCTCGACCTATGGTCGTCAAGGTTTGGAATTTTTTGTTTAGAGAAATTTGTTTTTCGCACAGTACCTAGAATTAAGGTTTAATGTTTTTACATGATGATGAATACTCTCCAGTGCAGTCAGGGAAATGCTATATTCAACATTGCACAAGTAGGTCTTTTATTTTGTCAACCCCAAAGACTTCAATTTTCTTTAGCGATTATAACTTTTTGTTCGATTACATTTAGATGAACGTTCCGTCGCGTCCCGGTCAAGTCGTGCGTATAAATATGACCGGAAGTTATGTTGTATCTGTTGTTTGCTAATGGCGTCTTATATTAAGTATGGTTCGTGTGTCATTTCTTAATGCGGTGGCTGCACATTAATTCATACAACAGCCTTTGTACCCTGATGATGCCAAAGTGTCGGGAGTCCTTGCTGACCGCGCCTTAATGATAGTGGAGTCGTGTGTCAGTGCGCGTGGCCACGCAAGCTGGGTTTGTTATATCTCTATTCTTTGCAGGGAGGCTATTATTTGCTTGTATCACTCGGTGAACCAGAAAACATTGCTTATTAATTTCTGGTACGTTAGGGTAGTGTCCACGCGTTCACAGCTTTTGTAAAGCCATATATGTTACTTTGCATAAATGCTACGTGTATTGACAGAAGGGCGAACGGGGGTGCATTGTCCATACGAGCAACCCCGGGAGTCCCGGGGTCGCGGTGATGTGATTGTAAATAATAAGTAGTATTTGATATGTGAAGACTATAGTGCATAATAAAGATACCAGACATATCTGTATACTAGGCAAAGCTTCCGTGCATGAATAATAAGTAAGAACGAAACCAAATTGGTATTCTTGTCTGCTTCCAAGGAATGCATCTACTCAGCAGGAATCCATATCATAGAAATCTGATATCATATACAACTCTTTACAGGAAGTTCACCAATGGGTTTTGTTGAGCCAATTTCGCCTGTGCTTCCGCATACCCTTTTCCGTCTTTTTTTTTATCATAAGAGCCACACCAAAGATGCGGCGCCGCCGTCTGGTATGTTTTCTCGCCTTCCGTATACCTTTATCTGTATCCGGTATGAAACGCATGGCTTTAAGAGTTACATTATGAATTGCAATATGCAGAACATATGACCTTACAGTGTAAGTCCGCAACGTGAAAGCTGCATGAACCTGGTTCAGTGATTCATGATTGAAAAAAGGTAGAAAAAAGTTAGTATCCATATGTGTGGAACTTGCGTTCTTTGGATGTATTTTTTAAGAAAATTTTTATCCGTCACAAGTCCTTTGCCAATCTATGTATACACGTGTTCCTTTATTTTTTTAAATGTTACTGTATAAAGCCGCAGGCCTACGTATCCTGAATGGTCACATGCAAGTGGTGGTTTTAAGTGGGGTCATAAAATGCGGTAATTGAATCTTGGGGTGCTTCCTATATTGACATAAAGTAACACATCGTATATCTTGTATCATTAAAAAGAGAGCGAGATAAGAACTCTTGCATGGAACTTTGGTATTCGATTAGGAAATGATGTTTGTTGAAGGTCTCGGCCAAGTCTTGCGAGTCCAGAAGTCATTGTCCAGTTTCAGAAAGGTCCTCTCTGACATTTGTATTTCAGCATGCATACATACATTTGTATGGCTTTGAGGGGTCATACTGTCAGGGGTCAGATTTTGTTACGTATCAGACACCTGTAAATAATGTCTGGAAAGCCCGTTCAAGACTTTGATTATTTGGGGTAGAGATTTGTATTTTTGGGCCGTCTTGGTGTTGACTCGGACTGGTGATCAAAGAATCGCAACCTTTGCTCCGTGAGGAACTATTGGCAACCATGTTTGTCTAACCAAGTGCCTCCATGTTTGTCCAGACCGACAGGGGATTGTTCTCAAGGGCATAACACAACGGCAATTACAAGTTAATGGCGAAAAATCACGCCCGCGGTACTTGCCGTAAAGACTCGAGTAAAAATCACGCCCGGAGTGAATGCCAATTTGTCCTGACCCTTGATCATAACGGGACGCATGGACACACGCCCGGGCTTCATATCCTCTGCCGGTGAAAGAAGCTAATACCTGCTAGGAAATCGCTCAGTGGACTGTGTTATGAAAACTCTTACCTGCGGCAAGAATCGCCAGAATGTATAGTAAATCGATATGCATCATAAAATGATTTCACCTTCATGAACCCACACATATAATAAGGCATATAATATCATTACTTAAACAACCAAATATGATGGCAGGTATTGGAAGAAATGGATGACCAGGGCTTATCAAGGATTATTCCCAAGGCACGTGCAAGTATATAAATAGTGAAATTTCACCTTTAGTTATTTGAATTAACATGAATAATGCCGGTTTTCACTTTCATTACTCCCAGTATGTGCCGTATATTATATTAGAATAATTCTTCTGTATGGTATCCTTACTACTATATAGTTAATTCTATATTTAGCTATTTATTTGGAGCCAGTTGTGAAGATCATGATCTGATTTTGGTGAATATTCCACACCGAAGAAAAGATTTTATTTCATTAACTCAAAGCAAAATTCATTCATTTTTTTTTCTTCATTCCATTGTAAAATATTCCATTCTAAAATAATTTGTAAAACTTACAAATTAGAAAACGAACAATAAATTGTTCGTTTTCTAATTTGTAAGTTTGATTTGTACATGCATGCGATGTTTCATTATAATCTTATTGTTATCTGGAAATGTTGATCTATTCTTTTGTTTTTGTCTTTTCCATACTAAAACAAATGTTAAATGTAATGGAAAAAGCTTTGAAAGGAGTAGCAATATTATATTGCACAATAATCCAAATTTAATTAAAATGAAAACGTATACCATATGAATTTTCCTTTGTTCAATATTCTGCTTGCATTATAATAATAATATATATTAATAATCCGTTATAACCCTTTTCGGGTTTTAGTATGCATAAAAAAATTAACAAAGCTGAAGAAAAAATCCAACTTATCATGGTCACAGAATAACAAAAAAAAAGTGGTGGATATTGCACAATACACATGCTCAAACGTTTGTATTAAACTCTTAATATAACCCGCCCTATACCGCTCTATTTATATGATATAGCGGTTTCATGCATTAGCGTTCTTTTTCACTGGGTTTACCGTTTGAAGACGCCGCCATCACAACTTTGCGGGCCGCGATGCCACGCCTAAAGCTTGAACCTGCACTTTGTCAATCAGTGTATAGAAAGGTGTTACACGAACCACAAGAAGGCGATGTTTGGGTCATTAACACAAGTAGTGGGTGTTTGAACCTAAAGAGGATTTTCAGGAAACCTTACACTGGGTTGATTCTTGTGAGCACCATGTGGGATGCCTTGTTTTCAAGAACTGTGGGAAAGTCGGGTCTTCTTAAAAGGATTAACAAAGCGAATACTGCGGGACCGCGGACACGTTCTTTGATGTCGTGGCATTGTACACAAGATTATTTCAGTACCAGCTTAAATCATGACTTCAGCTACCTTTATTAATGCTATACGTTTGCAGTGTCATGTATATGACCGTGTGCAGAAGCTATATATGCCCGCCTCGTTATATGAAACACTAGAACTACACGACGGACCACTCTCGATGTGTAAACAATCCTTGAATCTCAAAAGAAATAGTTATCCAACTAAATGATTTTACCAAATAAAGCAAGCATATTGGTAATTGGTCATATGAAATACTGCATGGGCACTTACACCTGCAACTGAATCAGATGTTGAATGAACCGTTTGACAATGGTTTGTATCATGTACACACTATATCCATGTTCATTTCCAAACTGTTTCTGTTTCAGGTGACAGATGCATTTTAAAAGGCCGTAAGACAAAACAGTTTTATATATATAGCCTAACGTGAAAAAAAAACCGGTAAACACCGCATGCATGTTATGCATTATGTGCATATAATGACGTGAGGGGAGTGGTTGAAATATTCCAGCTTGTTCCTTTTGAAGGAATCTGTATTTTAACAAAATACAATAAAAAGGGTTTGTATATTGGCCAAGGATGTATAATAAAAATGTATTTCCATATTTTCAGTTCACGCTGTCCACTGACCCCTGTCTCTTACCAAGTATATCTCAACAGTCACTGCAGCTGTCATCATGAAACTTTGCAAATTTATTAAACATGTGATGAATACGCAAAAATGAGCTTTGGCGCCACCTTTGCATTAGGACCTTTCTGCGGGATGAAATTGTCTATCCTGCTTTTTGTAAGATCAATCATAAAGTATTATCGTTTTTGGCTTTCATATCATCATGTCATACAGTGAACAATTCTTTGAAGGAAGGGGAATATGGGTATAAATTCCTGTCAAACTATATTTAAGATGGCATCTTCACTGAACTTTAAATTTTGTCAGTCGCAAACTTTTACACCAAGACGTTTTACATGCATGACGTAACGTCTGATACTAAATATCTCGGGGAATGTCTTTTGCAAACGATTTCAGAGGAATATTGATCACGTGACTGCCATAAGATTTCAGAGTTCTAGCTATTGCCACTTCTGTTTTCCTAAACTTTAAGAGACTATAAGAGATATTTATTTCTGTATAGATATAACAAAATCAGAAAAGATAAAAATATAGCTGTTAGATCGTAGAAGACAGTTCCTTCGAAAAAGGAGAATTAAACGAGCATATGAATTGAATGGAATTCTTCTCAAAATGGTGCTTTTGTTGAACTTTTAACTAAGTCAAACAGAATTTGACAATATATGATTTCGTATACGCACGTCTGTTATACCAAATCATACATGTAATCCATGCAGGAACAGTTGAAGAAATAAGCAATATATTTGACAGGTATATATAGACAATGTAACTGCCATTCAATTATATGCTGCTGGTGGCACAGCCTGCAGTGTTGAACGATGTAGTTCAAACTGATCTTTCACATTTTTTTTGATAAGTCAGATAAGAAGAATAATACTTTCATTTTCTGATATAAGCAATTCTGTAAAGCAAATGAAATTAGATCCAGAGAACTACAAGAACTGAATTTAATTATTTTCAAAATCCTGTATTTATGATAATTATAAATTGTTTTGTTTTATTTTTTTACATAATGTGTAATCAATAAATAATAATCAAATATCTGTGGAATTGCATGTTGCAACTATTGATTATTTGACTGGTAATCAGATTTGAGCCATATAGATGTTGCCACCTATGTTAGACCTCTGATTAAACGGTATTTTAACTTCAATTTTTTAAAAATTTCTTTCTCACCAGTTATCATGCGCATTAGTCATCTGACAGTAGATATGATGAGCTTTTGCTGATTTCGTGGCAGTGGCGATGTCCGTCACACTGCTATATATGTAATGATGCTCCTTCATTTATGGACCGATTTTGGTTCTAATTCTTTTATCTGGTCTCTTCCAGTCGTCTTCCAGTCGATAGACGAGTAAAGTTGAACACATTATATATTATAGGTCTCAAAATGGGTCTCATGGACATCAATTAATTAGAGATTTGGTCATTTAAATAATTAATTATTGAATAATTTTCACAATAGTTTCTTTACAAATCATTAAATTTTGATTGCAATATGGGCATGCCGGTTAAACTTACATAAAGAAACTTGGGTCCTCCATGGACCTCTTTCATTCAGCTTGCTTCCAATCCTGAACAGATATTATATACTGTCCTTCCATATATATAAACTATTAAGCCATGGCAAACCTTGCACATGTCAAACTTGACATATTCTGTTATAGAAATCCCCGCGGCCATTCCTCTTTTCCAATGAATTCAGCTTGATCCTTTTCCTGCACAAATAACATATATACAATCCATCCATATACGCTTCACAATCTCATTCTGTAGATATCGAGTCCATATTTCCTCATATTCTATAGAGTATTATATGCATATATATATACATATATATATATATATATATATATATATATATATATATATATATATATATATATGGAAGTTATATACAATACACGTTTGCATAAAATTAGATGCGTGCATGACTGTGAAACATGATCAATAGAATCTATAAATATAGTTCTGTAATACCATGCATTTAGTTCGACAGGTAAAAATGCATGATATTTATCTTTAAATGAAATCAGATTTTCAAATTTACGAGGTTAATTTCGAACATCTTCTTCCTTCATTATATTTCAAGACTTCCATTATACTTATGTTATACTTAATATCGCCCAGTGTTTTGAAAGGAGAACAAGCATATCGACAGGATGAAGCAAACCGATATTTTTTCAAGGATCTGTGACACTTGTCTTATGCAATTATGGAATATATGACTATAATGCTATTATACACTATGTAAGCCAAAACTAAGTTAAATTATTCCTGTTATATGTTTTTTTTATACAATTAAGTAATTAATGAAATATATCACAAAATAAAACATGTTTTGTTTGTGAATAAGCTTGGGCGTTGTCTTTTCTGGTTAAGAAACATCAAATTAAGCGACTTCTCTCAATATAGGTTTGTGACCAAACTATAATTTGCCCTTTTACGAAGCCGGTAACTTCAGAATATGTTATTTTGAATCTTTCAGTTCTCGTATAGATCGATGCATAGGTCAAATGCCGTGATGCTGGTTTGTGATATGAACGTGTGTCCATAATATGTTGTTGTTTAAATGTAATAAATTTAAGGGTTACCGACAGATCCTACGTGCCTGCTATGGAAAGGTATAACTGAATGTTCACTCATTTCCTGTGGATTATCAGAAGCTTCTTAAAATACCATTCTTGTTTGCAAACAAGTGATCAATATAACACTTCAGCTCGACTCTACAAGCAGTGGATATATATATTTCACGTGCTTATACTTTCAGAGCACAATAATAGTCTGCATGGTGCCAAAACAGCAATGCTGAAATTACCCCGTATGCTCATGAATATGCGTTATTCTTGTGCTGAAAATGAGGTGCTCTCCATTCACTTAAAAGAGGACGTGTCAAAGTTCAATGGGAGAGGTTACAGGAAAGTGCTTACAACCTGCAGGAATTCAATCTGATTAAAACTCTCAAGTTGCCAATAGCATAGTCGAATAAACTGCTGACACCTATAGTGATTTTCCTTTTATACTTCTCGAAACGGTAATATGCAGCTCATTGAAAAGTACTTGGGTTCCGTCAATAATTAACATAAAGCTAGTTATAATTATTCCATTGGATCAAGTGTTTGTGGCACGGCACGAAACGAACACCACTTGAAGTGTCAACCAAAATGGCCGCCTCTTGACTGCATACATTGCTTGTGGGTTATGCTTTCCCTGGCATGCCGTAACTGTCCGCACAAAGAGGGTAACTTAACGTCCCGGTAACTGGCCTCAGGTCCAGTGAAACCACTTGAATATCCAGGGCGGGACCCTAAGAGACTAATTCTGCCACATTCCCTCAAGAGAGTCCAATAATACAAAGTGTAAACAAAATCGGACATTGCCCGGCCAATTACTTACACGAGAACGACGTGGTGCTATCATGAAAGAATGATCTTTATTTATAAATAAATCTTCTTAGAAATACTCTATCGGGCTTTTCAGTACGTCTTCTGCAATCGTATACATGCATAACTTGTCTTGGTCTGGCCAACCGGTGCACGTTCTTAAGTTTGTCTTTAAGTTCACCAAACTCTCACAATGGAAGGTATCTCGAAACCCTCTGGCATTCCTGATGAGCTAAGCTACCCCTTATGTCAAGTATACCAGGAATATTAAGTATTAAGTTTCTTTCATGCAGTCTCCCAACGTAGTCACTCTACAAATACACTCATGTAACCGCAACTATGTACGAATTGTGCTTCATTGCCGTATGTTATCAGGTGGCGATACTCTGTAAGGTTCATGCACTTAGAATGACCGCTAGTTGTCCAGGCATGTTTGCCTCCCCAATACTTGTACATACATATACTTGAAAAGTCGGTTTGGGTATATTAAACAGTGTCCAATGGAAATACCATTATGAAAATTAACGGAGCAATATATCAATGGGTAATTTAAGTGCATCAGTTGGGGGACTGGCCACTTGGGAAATGTGTATGTGATTTAACCATGGTCGGATGCCGAGATATCAAGATGCCTTCATCTTCCATATAAAACTTACTGGATAGACTTGTTGCATGCACTTTCAAAACTTCGAATATATTCTGAATCTTTGTTTTTAACTTTTCAACTTCCGCATACATAAACAAGTACTTAAGAATACGTTCATGATATTACTTCATAAAACAGACAATCAGAAGGGCTGCATGGATAGCCGACGACTATAGATCATTTTAACCATTTACGGTCAAATGTTTAAACGCATGACATTTTTTATCCACTCCACACAGGTATAGTAGTATACGTAAAGTGGGATTTGTTGGATACTAAAACATCATGGTAGATGGCAGGTAGACCGAGCTCTTTATGGAGGATGGTGATTGGACTTTTTTTGAGTCGGGGTCTTCTTTCTAAACAAATGACAAAAAAATAAAAAAAAACATTAAAAAAATTAAATTATACACAACAGAGTGAATGAATCGTGAATATAGGGGATTAAAATATTTCCTCTCATTTTAGGTTGAATTTAAAGAGAATTTAAACTGCTTTGAAATTCAAACATGGAGACAAACGCAAAAAAATATTGTGCGTTGCATGTTTATTTTAAAAGTAGGCTTAGCGACAAGTTTTCATCAAACTCTTACCAGAGCGTCCGTTCTCTTTATAAAATCCAAATCATACACATCTCTTGGGAAAACAATGGGTAAAACCTCCCGGTTATGTTTTTAAAGTACTAATGCAAACGCGACTTATTTGTTTAATTGAATACCTTAATCTTTATATTAGAGACGCCATGTTATAGTTGTATCGTTTTCATAACCTCAGTTAATCATGCATGGCTTAATGTATAGCATAAACCATTTGATTCCCGTAGTAAAAGTCACCGAGTAAAGTGATTTTACAGTCATGTATAGAATACATATCAGATGACATTTCCCATTATACCTTCAAACAGTAATTGCATAAAATTATGAAAAGACCATGACTTCACATTTTAATTGGAAAGGAATAATGTGGGGGATATTTAGTCAACAGAAATCATTTAATTCCTTTACGCGACGTCATTCTCATCATGATAACACACACACACACACACACATATATATATATATTACAAATAAATATATCTCTCTGTCCTCTCTCTCTTACAAATCTATATATAGGATTCAGTAAATTTAATACTGATCGATACTCCTCACTGTAATCAACATAATTATACAGGGTCAAGTTTATGGTACCGGATATGGTTGGCGGGCGTGGAAAATCTTACACTTTCATATAACAAGGAGCTCTCCGGAGGCCTTATAGCTACAGAAGCGGATCTAGAGCTATATATAGGATCAGATCAGCCGCAACCGTTTAAAAGGTTTTCAGACCAATTTTTGCGGCCTGGACTGCCTTAGGACATTTTTTCATAGGTTTTATGATTAGTCCTCCTGGGTTGGACCTCCTTTCTGAAATCCTGGATCCCCTCTGAGATATTCGGTTAATATTAATATATATATATATATATATATATATATATATATATATATATATATATTGACTTTGCAAAATTAAATTCAAGAAATCTCCTTTATGTTAAGGGTTAGAATAGAATGAGAGAATAGAGTTGGTAAAAGTCAGTTGGTTGTTCAATATTAATACAGGTGTAACTGACAGGGTTAAAGCATATATATCGTGGGGGGGGGGGGGGGGGGGGCTGAACACCTGCACAAGTTAAGAAGTGCACCGGGAGTGTTAGTACAGATGTTATACATAACTCATAGAGAAGTATAAAGAATTAAGAAAACGGCACTATAGACGCAAAAATTTAGGTTGCATTCAGGTAAACGTATATTAATCTGTTTCACAGGTTTGTTTATCACAAAAAGGGGGGGGGGGGGCAGGGGCTATGACATGCAAATAAAAAAGGGCTTTAAAGCGTGTAAATAATGATCTTGAGAAGCAACATAACTTACTTAAGTGTAAAATACGACTTGCGGATTAGTAGGATTCAAGTCTAATGCAGTTGTAATTTGCACTCCTATAACAAGACATATAAAACAGGGTAATTTGTGACAGCCAAGTCTAGCTTGAGCCTCCAAACAGAATTACTTTTGCAGTAGAACTTATATGAAAGGTAGGTTTGCTCTGTGGGGGATGGTATGATAGATATATATCTCAGGGGGTATCTTTTTTATTATACAGTTATGTAATTTCCCCGTTTACACAGACTGAGTCAATTGCACTTATAAATCTCCCATTGCTCTCTTTTCATGGCTCAGTTATTGCCGTGCACGTTTGAAGTTGTGGATTTATGGAATTTCCCCACCAGGTGGCGTCCTATCCCTGGGAGATGAAAGGTCCTTGCGGCGAGGCCCAGTTGTAACATGATTACAGAATAAACGTGACTTGCAGGGTTCAGTACACAATAACCTGCTGATAATAATGTTACCTGTTATAATTTGTGTATGCCATTGTGGATTTTAAAAGGAACATCAAGCGCAATCCATGCAGAACTAGTCTATTCATGACACCTTTTCTATGCATGGATAGTTCTCAGCGGGTTTATACAAGGTTACATTGAATTTATATTGCTAATTTGTTCGAACGCACGCAATAAACATACAATAGAAATAAAAAAGTTTATTCTTTTATAGTGCGACATATACTGCATTCCAAATAGCGCCCATTCAATGTGGTTTTACGTTGAATAATTTAGAAAGCCCTCATTAATAAGGCGTTTCTAAAGACATACTTCTGTCCAACGTAGACAATGAAAAAGTTCAGTGAAAATGTGTACAAACTTTAATATATAGAAACAATTAAAGGGAGACAAAAGAAATGCACAATGGAAAGGTCCTTTAAAAATGTTTACGAATTCAAATCTATAAACCAATTATACAGGGAGGTAAAAGAAATGTTGCTTTATGGGAATAAATATTATGCGACTGAGGCAAAATCAACCCTTTTATGTGGTCAGGGTACGCTGGATATGTTATGACCACAATTATTATTTAAGAAACCACATGCATTGTGTGGTGTTCCGTTGAGTTTCATGCACCGTCTGCCTTGCAAGGTAAACTTTATATAAATAGGATGAATAGAATGCGACATGTGTATATGGAATTCTTAATTTTTTTTACGAAAAAGCGTCGAAGGTGGATATAATAATGTACATATAAGCAAAACCATAATTATTGTACATAGATATCGCATAACTCATGGAAATAATATGTCTAACAAGATTACACCGTGTATAATATATAAATGAGATAAGCGAAATCTTTTCATCGTGATATGAATTTGCTTGCATGTTTACATTTTTAAACCACCGATCTTATTTTTGAAAATAAAGTCCGTTAACATCGTTTAAATGCATATTTGTTTGATATATTATTTTACATTAATCATTTATTTAAGTATGAAATTCACTATATAGAAACATTTGTCATAAAGTTTAAATATGGATTTGGGAGAAACCTCCTTTTATTGATTGTATAAATTATATAACACATTTGCGGGGGGAAACGACATGCATGCACGATCCGTGTGCCATGTCATTGGGTCACCGGGTACATTTATGGATTAGTTTCCGTTAAATATGCTAACATCTCCAACAGCAGTACAAAAATAAAAAGAATCTGAGCTTACGCTTACAAAAATTAACATTGTACCTTTTTAAACTCTCTATAAGCACGAACGCATATACACACTGATTTTTGGGTCACGGTCCAGACAATAATGGAACTATTGTCACATGCAGTCTTCATGTATATTCCATGCATTGCAGGGAGTATAATGCATTTATTGCTCCCGAACGAGTTACTATAAGCTTATAGTGTCTGTAAATATACGTAGCTTGTATACCTGCGTTTTCAGACTTTGTTTATATACATTTATGCGTGTTTCGAGACTTTATATAATTTGTTTGTATACATTTATGCCCGTTTATACAACGCGACGTGCAATCAGAAATATGAATATGCTGATGATACCAGACGAAGGTAAAACTTTGAAATAAGCACTCATTTATTTCGTATTGACTTTCCCTTTCATATGAAAATTAAGCTTTACCAATGGACATATATCACCATATGCCTCAGACTACCTGTCTTTTAGGCTGTCCTCAGTGTATACACTGGTAAACCTTAACAAATGGTAATTTATATGGCGTTCAAACATTTCATCACATTGAGTGGCCTGGACGTCTCAGTTAAGTCCTTTTTCTATTTAAACCTGATCTATCCAAAACAACCAATCACTTACACCTATCATGTAGTCGTGTACTCCTTGACCTCAAGTGTAGTGCTATGCAAATTCCCCGTCACGTGTGAAGAGGTCATGACCGGACCCGTGACCTAAGGCGTCGGTCAAGTTCCTGGTAATATATGATGTACATGCCCGCTTATATTTTAAATATTTATTATTTTGCATGTATTTTTTTATAAATCGTCCGGAAATGGTTAAACTGAATCGGCTTATCGTAAAGATATTTCAGTAGCATAAGTATTTAAGATGGGTTTATCTTGTGTGTATATATATATATATATATATATATATATATATATATATATATATATATATATAAATATATATATGCAGATTATATTTTAAAGAAATTTCAGAACTGCATAAACTTGTATTCAAGAGTTCCCGTCAGCATAAAATGAGGCCCAGATGGTCCATCTATATAAAGCGGGCCAAGTGGCCTGCATGGGTCATCACGTTCAGAAGCCTCTTTAATTTTAAGGCTTTGCCTTCGTATATATATAGCTTATAGAATGCATATTATGAATGAAAACGACAGAATACATTTTATAATCATATAAGAAATATAACAATGTCTGCATATCCAAAAATATGGTGTATAGTCTTAATATACATGTATATATAAGTGATCGATGAAATGGGCATATAGTGTATTTTTTTTCTGTTTCTGACGGGAATAAAGCTCTACATGTTAGAACTTCTCAGATTCAAAACTGATGACAAATGCACATTTTCCTTTTATAATTGCACAAACAGGCATCAGCCGTACGGTCAATATGCCCTAATTACATGCGCTAAAGGGTCAGGGGCGAAGACAGCCATGTTTTAGCTGGCTCATTCGGGAATGTATTCAATTACTTTCAGCATTCGGATTTTTAGCAATATGTTGCAGGTAAAGCGTTTAAAAACCATTATTGTTGGCATGGATGTTTAAATAAATACCTGAAACGGTAAAGAACTAACGATTGCGCCATGTGCATTATGCACCCGGTGACTTATGAATATCTACGAGACTGACGGTATATTAATTTTTTTGATGCCATAGTTACAATTAATGTTGTCTTCTGTCATATGTTATACATGTACATTCCATCTTCTTCGTGTATAGGATCAGGGAGATTTAATTATTGATTGTCCTCCTATTATTCATTTGAAATTACATTTGTCACTTTAACAATTTGAGCAGTGGTACATGTTTTATATGCAACGATATCCTTTCGACAAGACGAGAATATGACCTATAATAGTCTGCATGAGCATGTATTTACACACGTTTTTCCTACAACGATGTATCCTTCATAGCAGGAGAACATGAACAATTGTTAATAATAAAGTTATATAGATATTATTCAATGTATCACCTTATTTCTTGCCCAAGAATGGACCTCAATAATCATTATATATAATAACACCACAAATCAAGACTTTATATGCGTAGGTCTGACAAATATTCCGGCTGGTGTTTCCACATGCAGAATCAAACCTAATATAAAGCGCTCTCATTTCATCACATACATAACCAGAACCGCCAAGGTGTTCATGAAATAAAACTAGGCCTATAGGGGCCAAGGTGAATATGTTTCTAAACTAAGATATGTAAGGCCATACTGATTTTACAAAATAAAATATATGTTAGCGTTTAAACTGTTTGAACAATATGTACCAAAGGGTGGCCACGCATCTTTTAATAGGTTTATGGAAATTTCTCTCGTGTGATATGAAGAAAGCCGTATGTTTCACCTCTGCAAGACCAAGAATGCATTTACTGGATGACAGATCTATACGTATAGAATACCGGGGACATTCTGATAACAGATCTGGTTCAGTAATGACAGTCATCTTACAGACCAAGCGCAGACGGACTCTGTCATTCTCAGCCGATAACACGCGTATACCTGTATTTTGTAATTTAGGGCTCGCGTCTGGGACTTAATGGGTTTGATATTAAAACGACACAGAGATAATCAGGGGGTGTGACTATTAGTAGGTCGGATCAGTTGAATTCGTCGACATCAGCGTGGCCATGCGGTCACCGGGTGGGGCTGGATTATAAGTGAGTTCATTGTGCGCTGCATGGGATGTGTTTGATGACAAAGCTGTAACGTTATGCCTGGGGTACCTGGACTGCTCCGGCATGTATTTGTTTGCCCTGGTGGGTAAATTTAATTTAGCGATGTAACCCAGATATAACTGAGCAACACACGGGGGCAGCCCTTCAGGGTGAGAGGGTGGCAACAATAAGGCGTTAGGGGCCAGGGGTGAGGGCACGGTCAGAGAACGGACTTCTTCAGGAGGCCAGATCAAGAGCCAATAAAGAGAAATAAACTCCTCTCGGATAAAGGCGCCGCCGGGGGCCCTGGCTGGTGTCTATTATAATTCACGTTTATTGTATAAATGGACGTTTCAAACTGCAGACACCCCGTAAATGCCGCAACTAAGTCCCGGTTGATCCGCGGCAGAGTCTGAATTATTGCGTCTATTCTGGTTTTCTTGCTGACTTGAATTAATCAAGGCAAATCATTCAAAGTTTAACTGGATTTGATTTGCGATTATCTGTCATTATAAAGCGGGTCAGCCGCCGTGAAATCTTCATTCGGGACCAGATTGAACTTGGTAACTTTGATGTCCCAGGTGTTAAATTATCATCCCGTAGGCCACTGCTGTACCACTCTGCACGGGCATATAAGAATCTGCATGGTATGCACACGGACATTGAAATTTCGTGTTGTGACGGTTGTTCAATTTGATGCAAATTGCAGTTCTAAATTTTATGTGATTGCTTCGACAGAGACGTAATGCTTCACTGAAAATTTTTAATTTAAATCGCCCGTGTATTAAACTTTAAATTTATGTTATTCTTTATGCAGATGGTAAATAAATCCATTTCCATCATCTGCATATAATTATAGGTATATTGTACAAGGCATTCCATTCATGCAATGCAAAGGGCGTCCTTGTGAGATTAAATACATGCCATATATAACAATAATTATTTACTAGATAGCCTTAAATTTTTGGCACTTATAGTGATCGCTCTCTCAAATATGAACATTGTTTATATATAGTATAGTATGATTAAGAGTAAATATATATAAAAAGATATAGGGGATATAGAAGTTATATGTGGATTATATGACCGAGCTTTATATACTATACACCAGTTCATCATAAACTACAAAAGAATACAAAATGAAACCTCCTTTGTATCCAATTACGTGCCTACATGGCTCTTATTAATCAATGACCTGTCGAATTAATTGAAAATTCAATACAAAAGTTACATGTATAGCTATTCTCTTCGACGCTTGATAGACCAAACAGATCATTTAATTCTCGACGTATACAATGTATTCAATGAAATGTTGCATTGAATATATTGAAATACTAACAAATATTTATATATGTATATATTTAGAGTTTTATTCTTTTTATATAAATGCATACTTTAGTGTCAGACCATGAGTAAATTCTGAATTTAAATGGAACTGAAATGGAATGAGATTTTTTTTAATTGGAATTGAAGTCCACCATCCAAGATAAACTTATTGAATGGATGAAAGCATGGTAAAACTGCTTTTGTCAATCGTTGTTCACATGTCCATACAGTGTAACAAATTAAAAATTTATAGAAATAATTTAATTGAAATAATATTTGTTGATTATTTTGTTTTGATCTTATGCAATTTGTCATTTATCTCTCTTCATGACTGAATGTTGTATATTTACCAAATATACAGTTGCCTTTTTTGTTTTCTAAAGATCGCAACTTTTATATATTGCAAATTGATTTGTAAATTAATTGAAATGAATTGGAATTGATATTTTTCCCAACACACTGAATTGAACTAATTTTGCAGTTTAATCAAAATTATTGAATTGGAAGCAGTTCTGTTTATAGGCCTATAAACATTTGAACATATATACCAGAGATATAATTTTAGCTTAAATATAAGGGATATATTTTTTTTACTAGAGATTTCCCTATTAACCTCTAACTTGTTACCACCCGTTTTCACTACGTTCGGCCTTTGAAATCCGTTCGGCTAAGTGAAAAAGGGCCTTTTGTTTCGAGCCGAACCGATGTCAACAGACTTTCCGGTAGATCCTTACATAAATTTTGGTTATGTCTGTAAAAGTCAAGCGGACAGTATGTTAAAAAAGTTTCAAGTGTTGCATTTCCATCATGGTGCAGGCAGGGCCATACTTTTTAAAGATTTTGATGAATAAATAAGTGTCTATTGTCGCGGGGAATTTAAGCTTTATTGGTCCATGAACATGGAAGATGCATAAAACTCATGTATATTAATAGGCACGTGATTATCCATGAAATGCAGAAATTAAAGTACTTTTGTGTAATTGTTGCACCCAGCCACAGTTATAACTCTATGGCAACTTTTTTTTCTGTCGTCCTCCCGGGAAGTTTTAAGTATACGCCGCACATAAAGAACGGACAAGAAGAGATCAAATCGGACCGGGTGCATTAATTGGACTGAGAATCCCGTATAGAGTCCGCCGCCATGTGTATGCTTTCCATCAGCAAATAAAAAAAATTGTTTTGAAGAAGAATCAAATCAACGGGAAACGCATAATTCTGGCATTATTTTGGCATGGATGCTATAAGATAACGATATAGGGACTGGATAAACACTTAATGAGAAACAATGGAGTGACATGATGGGATTGGTGAGACAATCATAACACAAGTGGAATATGAAAATATTTGCAAGGAAATGTATGTAAAAAAGAAGCACATTGGATATAGCGTATTTGCTATTATCTATACAAGACAAATTTACAAAACTGGTTTATTATTTTTCGATATATATATATGTACGCCATATTCTACATCGGAATTAACTATAATAGCCTGTCTTACAAATATTCACTACAATAAAAATATTTAGGAATTTTCTTAAAGGAATGGAGAGCTGCTTCCATTGGTCAATTTCCAGTCCGGAAATACAAAAAGGGTATATGGTCAGGATCGCTCAGGACGGGTCCAGTAGCGGTCCCGGACTATATATTGCAGCCGGTCCGTTTATAGTGCCGTAAACAGAACCGCGACCGGAATTCAAGACTGGTCTGCAGGATATATATATATTCATTCATATTTATATATGCTTTACCCTGTAGCTGTTCCTTCTGGTCAGCCCTTGCCAACTGTTACACTCTCTGCATGCTTTTTCTTTTTGCCCCCGACAACAGTTTTACTCTATACCTGCTTCATATAGTTTATGTCGGCCTCATGGCATTTTCACTATATATACCTGTTTCTTCTCGCCTTCCTTTTGCTTGTCGCACCTCCAACCCCACCCCCGGCCACATTTTCACTCTGCCTTCCTCCTCTCGGCTCATCCAGGTTACTGCCATGATCCTTTTTTTTTAGAGGCTTATCGAAATGCAATAAATACATAAACTGAAAGAGAGAGACAGAGAGAGAGAGAGAGAGAGAGAGAGAGAGAGAGAGATCTGAAATGTTTGATCTCGTATCCCAAGCACGTGCGATGCATAGATATGGAACACTTTACAAATTTCACACAGATATATTATCTGTATGCTAAAAATTGCCAATGCACTCGCGCGCTGTCAAGACGATGCACGGAGACCATGCATGTCGGCCAATTTTGGAAGTTCATGCATGTGGTCGCATAATATATATGGTGAACGCTTTTCATTTCAGTTTAAACTTTACATGGGATTTATATAAGCCTGTCTTGCATGTTATTATCGTTTTCTGTGTTTTTACATATATAAATATTCAGAGAATTTACAGTTGATCTACAGTGAAGTAGGCCCTGCATATGTAAGTATACTGCCTTTGCAGAAACCGTATATACCTGACAACGAGGGGATGTTTAAGACGCGTGCCACCCTCTAACAACATCTACACGATCTGATTGTGTACCTGGTGATAAATATACTTAATCTCCCTGTCCTCTGAACAACATATGGTGCCCAGCAGGCTCTTCTTGCGTTGTCTTAACGACCTGCTATTGTTTGCTCCGGTGTCAGTCTGTCCGCATCAATTAGATGCAATCGGCTTTATGGCGTTTAGCACGCTGTCTGGGATCGGCGCATGCAGGTCATACCGGCGGACGGATTCACCCAAAATATTAACGCTAACGTTCGTCTGCTGTGAACACTTTTTAATACTATTCATTAAAATTAAAATTTGACCCTTCGAATAAAAATTTGTGTGTTTTGATAATGGAAGAAATCATTTTGAAAACCTATCTTTTCAGTCTAATCTGCATATTAGGTTTATCATTTTTTTATAAACTAAAGTTGTAAAAAGGTATATCCAGTGTTTATACTACAAAACAAAATCAAACTAGAAAAAATGCGGCATATAGATATATATATATAATACACATCAACCAAGACAATCGCAGTCTGTTCATATGTCATTCGAACAAACATGTACAACAAATTAACCAAATTGCAGACCTATATACCTTGGTTCAGATAAAATAGGACCATGGAATTTTTCGAATATTTGAATTATACCTGTGTTATATTCAAGCTATTGTGAATGAATATAGTATAATAACTGGCGAGATAAACATGCAGCCAGCGTATGTATACTTGTGGTCCGTGTTCATGCATGGGTTCAACTGAATTTCCTTATACTTGTATATTAATCCCTCGCCGTAGGAGGAAAGACTACTAAGATGGTTAACGACCTTTCGTCCCGCAACCTTCTTTTACCAAATATCTCTGATCATTATAAACTGCACGTGGCTCCACCTCTGTGGTCCTAATGGTTTTTCCACATTTCCTTCAAGCAGATAAGTCCTGCAGTAAAATTTAGTGATACCAACACTTAAGTTTCAAATAATATACATGGATTTCTTGAAGCAAGGGAAATATATGAACATAAAATTGAACGGAATTATTTTCAAAATGATGTTTCCATAGGACTTTGAAATTTGCTGATCGCGAAATTTTTAATAAATTTGGAGCATAATTTTTTATTTATATCTCAGGAAGCATCTTCCCATGCAATTAATTTGGCAGGCCTGTATGATCATGTGATTGCTCTGTGGTTTTTGCAGGCAGATGGAGCCACTTGTGGTGTCTTACTCTCTGTGAGGTGAGATGGTAATTTCTGATTATCCCTGAATTAGTCAGAAATATTTAGACTTTAGCTTTCCTATCATGGTCAATTATTATCGGAGGACAAGGGAAATTATATGGATATGACTTGTCTTGTTTATTTTGTAAATGACTTCTTAAAGCAAATATAAGTGTCACATGCATAGGACTTTGAATTTTGCAGATCGTAAAATTTTATAAATTCAAGTTTTTGCATACTATAGTTTATGGTGCAGAATCTGTTACCTTTTTTTCTCATGAACCATTTTACAATAGAATCATTAACAATTTGGCAGGCCTGTATGATCATATGATTGCTGTGTGATTATAACCTGCAGATGGCGCCACTTGTGGTGTCTTACTCTGTGAGGTGAAAAGGTATTTTCTGCTTATTTCTAAATAAGTCAGAAATATTTTAAGTTTAGTTTGTAATATTACAAGTGATAACACGGTATTACCGGTTTATTATTGGGTCGTTTGACCTGATTTCGTCGTGGTATCTTTAAGAACATTGGAGATATGAAGACTTTATTATAAATCGGGATTCAATCGCCTGTGCAAGTGTGCATGCATGTATACCTTCTTTTTAGCGAACCTGTGAGCTTATGCGATGGTGCGGCGTCGTCCGTCGTGTGTCGTGCGTCGTCTGTACGTTAACCATAGCTATCTCAAAAATGGCAAGAGCTAGCATCACCAATTTTTGCAAATAATCAGTCATCCAAAAAACTATATCGGATTTTTTTTTTCTAACCGCATTTTCTTAGATTTTATAGGGAAAAAGCTAAAAAAGCTTTAAAAATCTTCTCCGAAACCGTTCAGCCAAATTGTCCAATATTTCACAGAAATGATCCCTGGAACAATCTTTCTCAAGTTTGTTCGAATGAATCCAGTTCGGAGATTTTTGGCCGAGTTACAGGAGGTTGAACTTTGTTAAATGTGCAAAAAAGCATATTAAAATTTAAATCTCAGAAAGGGCTGTAGTTATCATCACCAAATTTAATGCCAAGGTTGGTCTCATAGGTCATATCTGAAATTGAGGTATTGGTGGCGCCACCTGCATCGGCTTTTTTGTACGGGGTCATCAGTGCCTGTATCACACTGAGGGCTACAAAAAACTTCTTCTTTGAAACCATATGGCCAAAATGTTTTATATCGCACAGAAATGATCCTAGGGTAGTGCTTTCTGAAGTTTGTTCAAATGGTCTCTTTTCAGTGACTTTTGGCTAAGTTATGGGAAGCTGAATTTAGTCATATGCAATAACAGCCCATTTTAGCTCAGTGGCTACAAAGATCTTCTTCTCAAAAACCACTGGGCAAAATTCTTAAATCTCACACCTTAATTATCCTCAGATGTTGATAATTCAAGTTTGTTAAAATGGTTTTGGTTCAGTGCTTTTTGGCTGAGTTACGGGAAGCTGAACTTAGCCAGTTTGCTGTATCTTCCTATATGAGTTATAAACCTGCGAAACGTTTTTCGACTGATGCCACTGAAGCCAGTTTGTTAAATATTTTACAAGAATAATCCCTTCAATAATTCTTATAATAATTGTCATTAATGGTTCCACATGAATGATTTTTGGCTGAATTATGGAGATTGAATTGAGTCATTTTACCATATATGTAAGCTGTGTGATGCTGTTACATCTAGCCTGGCACCAGTTTATCAGCATCTATTACATCATGGCTCTAGACATTTAGATTTCAGGTTATCTTTGGTTAATATTGACAAGAAAGTTTTTTTTTAAGTTTTTAAAACATTTAGATTTATGATTTAACCCTTTCCTGTTTATATTTATTTTATATTTCCGACAAATTCTGACACTATTTAAATTTACACTAACAGCAATATCTTTTCAAGCTTTTTCCTATCTTTATCAAATTTTCAACAGTTCCAGCTAAGAGGGTTTGCTAAAGATTATTAAAAATCATTGAAACTTAAAAATAATATGCAATATTTTTGTCCAGAAAGAATCTATACATATCATGGCATTGTAGTTGCCCATTTTGAGTGCTCTTTAGTGGCTTGTCAACCCTATAGGGGGAAGGTTATTCATCATACCAGGCAATGTTACAATCATTGATATTCAGCTCTCTGTGGCTATATGAAGACAACTGTACGTGGATTATAAATTATTGGTATCCCTACTCAACTTAATTCAAGAATTTGCCATCAATGAGATATATCTGTATTTTAATTTTGCATTCATTATGCATCCGTAATAATTTTACATATGTTCCTAATTTCTTTTTTTTATAAAAATTCGACTGAAAAGCATTTTTTATTGGGAAAATAAATTTCAAAGTTATTTCAAGTAGGGACCACTTTTGTGTACAGATGGCAGCACTTGGTTTTCCATTGGCAGATTGCCAGTGCCTTGATGTTGGCCATTAGCCAAGATGATGTCAGCTCTATAAATAGTTTTGGCACAGTGCCAGGATTGGAAGGAGTGCAGCCAGGTATAGGTCAAGAGTTCACTCAGTGCAGTAGCTGCATTCTATTTATAGCTTTGGCAGACTGATCACTGCATCATATTTGGCACCAAAGTTCAGCCTGAATCTATTTATAGCTTTGGCAGACTGGCAACTGTGTCAGATTATGCAACAGGTCGAGTTCACTCAGTGCAGCCAGGTGCAGGTCAAAAGTTCACTCAGTTAAGCCAGGTGCAGGTCAAGAGTTCACTCAGTGCAGTTTCTTGAGGCAGCAATTTGTCACAGCTCACTCGGGAGCAACTGCCTTACTCACCTAAGCCTTGTCAGCCCAGTGCATCAAAATCTGGGGAAGTTTGATGTATTGGACTGATATTTTTACCTGTCTATGCGTCTTTGATGGTATTCTCATTTACAAGACAGGTGGTGCCACCTACATTGACTTTTGCAGTGTATGCGCCTGCTTATTTCTACAGAGGAATTTGATACATCAGCCTAAAATTGGGCATGTTTATACAGATCGGGTAGCTTTAAAGTGTACAAGACTGGTGGCTCCACCTACAATAATTTTACCACAGTGTATGTCCCTGCTTATTTCGCAGGAGGGGTTTGACATATGTATATATCTCTTCGTTGTATAAAGGACTGGTGGTGCCAGCTACAATCATTGTATCCGCCAAAACAGGGTTTTGCGGATACTATGTCTTCAGTCGGATGCCGACGCTGCCGCCATCGCCGCAGAGGTTTCCGGATAACTACTGGGCAGAATTTTTTTAAAATTCGGAATTATGATCGGTCACATGTGAACTGCTGCTGACATCCAAGTCTATATCTCGGGAACCGTTTGACCAGTTGAGCCAAAATTTCGCATGTGTATAGATCTCCCATAGCTCTTTATCATACGCAAAACTGGTGCCGCCAACTGTCACCATTTTTGCACAGGGTTCTTCTTCCGTGGGCTAAAATCACTCATATCTCAGTAGTGGTTTGACTTATCTGCCTAAGATTTTGCATGTTTATACATCTTGAATAGCTTTCTGGATTTTGTGGTAGGTTGCGCAACCTACATACACATTTCGGCTGCAGACATCCAGGCTATTATGCAAAATACCTCACTCTATTTCCCCTTGCCACTCAAATCATGCCTCACTTCACCTTTCCCACTCTGATTTTGGTGGATACATATACGTAGTCGCTTGTTGACTACCCGTATTCTAGTTTTTGTGTTGTGTGCACCCATGGCAGAATTGCAGCAGTGATGTTTGTTTAATTGTTTCTTGTTCTAAGTGTTTAGTACTTGCATTGTTCATATACATGTTACACATGTTCTAGAAAAGTAATGGTTCAGCACTGAAGCATTATACCTGGTGTTATCTCATTGCACAGGTTCGCATTAGGCCTGTAGGCCTTGTTTTTTTGTTTTGTTTCTCAATTGGTTCTTGCCAAGCTTTGGTATATTTGGACATCACTGATGTCACACTTTGCTATATTTAAACACATGGCGGGGGACTGTTTGTGCCTCTGAGCCTTGTTGTCTACCGTAGCAAAACCTTTTCCAGTTGTTGATTAAAATTACATACGAATCGTTAAACATGTTAAACAACCATCGGAGGGATTCTTCAATGCATAATATATAAAGCAGAATACTTCCTGGCAGATTATTTAAATCAGCGGAATTAAAGTTATTGCTACAATCTCGGACCTTGATTCTAGTTAATTTGATGGTGTGGTCCAGCTGTATTTTATTATTGTCTTTAAGGTACTCGTCGTGTTTTGTTAATTTATTTTTTTCGAACTTTATTTCTTCGATAACTTCATCGAAATAGCTATAGGATTGGTTTACTTAGACGAAATAATTCTTTGAGATAATCATTTGAAAACAATTTATAAACCATTTCTGAACATGTTATATCAAAATAACAATACACGAATTTGAAAAAACAAAAAACAAAAAAAAAAAACAAGAATGATCGCAAGGTTTGTAAAAAATAAGAAAAAATAAAACAATAGTCCAAAACATGAACTTAAGATGGAGCTGATGAGGTAATTAGATAACAATCACCATTCAGGATTTTGATGCACAGACTTTCCAACAATATATATAGGGGCGTTAGACATATATTTCTGCATGTGACTGGATTCAAATGGTTTCCGGCCGCAGGGTGTGAAGTTTTAATTACTAAATGTGAAGAACCTGAGAGTTCTAGAAAGCCTTCAATGTGTTTATTAGATATGTTGTGTTATACACACGCCTTGGTCGTTTTTAATCTATTGTGTCCATATGTCTGACACCTGTATGTATACAGTCTGTCAATAGCTCGTTGGGGCGGGTGACACATCTGGCAGACATGCACTGCAATCATTTATATATACTGCGTCCATATTTACACCTTAATTATGTCATATATGTATATACATATAGACTTACACGTGACATACACCTGTCAGCGGTGCTAAAGCTCAGTTTGTCTACTTTTTATGTCTAGTTTTACATTCAGTGGGACTCGTATAAACAATCTGAGCGAGGCTTATGCTTCATGTATGACACACACGTGCATGGCGTTTACTTTATACAGCGATGTCCCCTGTGGCCAAAGTTCGTCTTTATATCAATGGGAAAATCTTGGCTAGTGATAAATCCTTTTTTTAATATTAAATTGTATATAAATAAACTCTAGGCATTGGTAAATGGGATGACATAATTTGGTGGTTTTTTTAATTAAAAAAACAACATAAATGTTAACTTGTTTATAGACTAACACACTCCTATACGCGCTGAAACACTCCTATATGTCGGACATGCACATGTTCATATTATAATGAGTGTCCACCCCCCCCCCCTACTAAGGCTTAACTGGTTGTTATTCATACATGCATTGTAGTACACTAGCGTCGTATGCCCAAAGTCCGTGTTTAGGGTCACAGTATATTTTGACGGCTGGTTTGCACATTGTTACAGAGGATCATCCCATAGATTATTTCATGAAATCCACTAGGATATATATGGCCATAGTTAAATCACTTACCATGGTATGCTATTGCAAATCATATACGAATCATATAGTATAGTATGGATATATCAAAGAATAATGACAGATCATATAGTATATCGACATGTCATATGGGAGGCAGTCTCCGTGAAACATTGCGTTTAGTGTAATTATGATGTTAGGCTAGTCAACATACATACGTACACACACACACACACACATATATATGCTATAAATAAAGTATGCTAGACCCATGTTATCCTAATTGTTTCTTGTTTGGGACTCTTCGTTCGTTTACCTTAAACTATTCATCGGAGACGTGGTTATAATATCTATTACAGATAGCCAAACTCTCTTCACTGTTGTTAACACCACCACTCTATTTCTTGGAAGTCTGAAAGCAAAAATGCTTCCCACAGACACTGGTCAACGCGTGCGATCCTCTCAGCTCCTAAAGTCTACACCTGTATTGTAGTAATTGAAGAGGCATTATAAATCATAATATTAATATCGTGAATTCCATGCATACTTTTAAAGTGAATGTGTTCCATTTAAGTCAAATTAAATTTTATAACCATTGTAATCAAACTTCATATTGCACGGTGAGAAGATGCATTTATTTCTCATCAGGCGTGAATCGTGTATCTGCTCTTGACCCCCCGGTGAGTGTGTGTACACCGTGCGTGAACCTGTCATTAACGAAGTCAGGAGTCAGGCCTTATCTATACACATGTAGGTCCTACTATCGCTGGCCCACATAGAAGGACAGCTCGGAATATGTTCTACATATCAGGGAGCACTCGCGTGAACTGATCTCGTCACGAGCGGAGGAGACGCGCGATTGGTTCGGTCCCGGGTGACGTCTTCACCGGCGCTCATTGTGTATGTAGCTTTACTCAAACATACCAATAGAGCGGGCTTTCAAATCTTCCCTGCCGTTAGTTTGATTACGATTTGTACCTGTGAAGGGGTACTTCATTTCGGGCAAACACCCATATGCAAAAGCAGGAATTTCATGAAGACTGGACTAAAGAGTGGATATCTGGCATACCTATAGTTGACTGGGGACGTTTTGGCTAGGGGTCTCGTGTTCACCCCTTGTGGGGTTAGTTGAGCGGAAGACCCCTGTGCGTGCGGCAGTTCAGCGGAGTTTACTTGCTCGGTATAAGCGTGTGTGATGTTTTGACAGTTTTGACAGTTAAGAACGCAGCGGCCAGATTAGCTACACCCGGGAGATACAAATGGCTGCCGGTGGCTCCCCGGGCAGGTATCCTGGCGGGTCCCCACCCCCCGGGCAGGAGAGGGGAGTGGGGCAGGCGTCCTGGTGCCGGTCTCTGTGGAGTGCCCTGTCAGAGACTGCGCTCGTAACGATGTCCTACGTGTCCTCTCACGTCACTTTTAACATGAAATGCTTCGCCTTGCTGCAGGACACCTCAGACCCCCGGACATTCGGCCTCACCGTGATCTGTCAAAGAGAAAATGAGCCGCTAACCCAGGGGCCAGGGACAGTGGTTGGAAAAACCATACACCCAAAGCAGTTCCGTTCAGGTCTGTATATGCTTTTCAGTATATGTTTTGATAATGAGTATCTTAATCACTTTGAAGACATTGCACTGTAACATATTTTATTTTTTACATTTGTACATATTCATCCGATTGTAAACAAATAAATATGCCGAGAGAGAGAGAGAGAGAGAGAGAGAGAGAGAGAGAGAGAGAGAGCGAGAGATTTTCATTATTCTGAGAATATTCCAGTTACATGTATCTGAATGTTTGTTTATGTAAATATATATATTCAAATATTCACATGCAAACACGTTGATATAATTCGAAGCCCAAAACAAAGTACATGTACATTATCTGTCAGGTGTCAGGGAGGTTATGAGTTATCTGTGGTCATTATACCGTGTGAATTATATCATTAATGAATGAATGAAGAGCTAAGGTGCCATTTGAAATAATCTCTTCGAAATAACAATTGCACTCTGTCCTGTCTAAAACATATAGAAGATCGTTGTATCAGTGCAATTGACCGCGGGCGTTATATTGAGAGATATATGACAGAGGTTGTAACCTGTTACATAAGATACAACATATACTAGGGAAATGTCATAATGAAGTATATCGTACACAATAGATACATCCACTTAACACACTGGCAGTGGTGTTCAATTAAGAAAACCTGGGACTAGACGGGCCATGCCATGCATACACAATCCAATTAGGGAAATATGTACCTACCTTTGTTGTGCAAACACATTATGCAGGTCAATTAAGGACTGTATTTGTTGGGAGGTGATGACATATGCTCATCCTACCGGTAAATTATCTGCAGTACGTACACTGTGGGCTCTGGACTGGTTTAATCTATAATTATTTCTCTGAAAACCCTATAAAGTCGACAGACATGACTATAGTATCGATATCGGGAACCAAAAATTTAGAGGCAAAAACGTAAATTCCCCTAAATTTGCAAGACGATAGATGACGTTCTCAAAAGCTTTTCTGAAGTCAGCTAGGTCTATATTCGTGCTTTAGATAACAATTTAAAGTGAATATAGTTATAATAAAAGGTACCTAAGTAAATCATCCACGTGACCACCGTACCTGGGCCCACGCAGTGAATTTTGTCAGTCAGTCCATCGGTGTATGATCTTATATTTATCGTCCATATATATAAGCGATGAGTGTCTTGGGAATTCCGAAAGTCATATGACGCTCGAATTTCGTTTCCAACCGGGAAGTACTTTTGAAATTACTGCCTTGGTATGAAGATAAGACAGGATCCACTTTTTGTGACGTAATGTCATAGCTGCATATATGACCGTTATGTGGTGTTTTGGGGGTGCTAATATAACCATATCTGCACGGTTAAAAGAGAAAGTATATGAAGTTGCAAAATGAGAATCTTGGTTGGGTACAATTATTTTAGCAGAGGAAAAAAATCGTTATGAGAGAATTACTGCTTAACCGTAAACAATAAACATGGACTCATGTGACCTTAAAGTACCTATATTGAGATATTGTAATAAAAATTCCTTACACATTCAAGTAAAACAACAAAGGTGTTTAGTTTTCTGTGACCCACTGATATGTAAAAGCATACAGTCAATATATGTACATTGTCTTGGAGAAGGTCACTATGTCGACGCTGATAGCTGACGTCAGACTTGGATTTAGACTAGAGTACCTTTGTTCGCGGTGACTTTGCCCTAAATACCTGAAAGGGTGTCGTTTTTTACACATTTTGTGTTAATGTTGAACTATGCGATTCCCGTTATTTGCACGTGAGATTTGCTGGTTAGCACAGTGTACCATCTAACTTTCCCACGGTGGGTGCTTTTCCTAGTTCTAGCTGGAGTCCGTTTTCCACGCTTGCCTTTAGACTTTGGTTGCTGCAGCCATCGAAAGAAGAACACACATTAATGCCCCCGGGTGACCTTATGTACACATAACGGAATTTTAACATTCCAGAGAGCGTACCTGAGTGTACACAAAGACAAGTGCACGTCAGGGCAACAGGTGTGTTTGTCCTTATTCATGAGATTCCCGCTAGGTGTCAGACCCTGATAATCATAAGGCGGCAGAGGCCAGGAAAAATCATTGATACTTTTGTATGGGTGTATGGTAACTGTTGGCTGTGACGTTTAGACATTTTGTGGCTAGAATTAAGATTAACAACATTTTATGGTTTATCATATCAGTACATCATGTAGACTTGACGCATTAATAAATTTTCCGCGTGAATAATATGTCAAACAAACACGCATGCAAAAACATATAAAAGCACAGACGGAAACTGAACAGTGTTAAAACATCATAGTCAAAGATTAACAAGTACATATTGCAACCCATTTTATTCCCAGGATGCTCTGGTTACTTCAAATGTGTCTGTAACAAATAAATTCGGAATAACTGATGAATCACAGATTCATTCCAAGAATTAGAACACATTTGCAATCTAAAGAAATTATGCTTTTCATCGTTTCTAAAAGAAATGTGTTTTCCCTGAAGCTCGCAAAAAGAATGATTGTGTTCAGAGACTAAATTGTGGCTGAGGCAATCGACGTTTAGAGACATCTGGTGAGGCGGTGATGAATTAATCACATTTGGTATTATTAGTCGCCAGCAGGGGTCAGCACCAGCAAGGGATGTCCCTAACTGGTCATAATTTACGGTTCATAAGATTAAAAAGAATTATTTTCCATTTCCGTTTATCAACCGTTCGACTTATAGCAATAGAATATCATTAGTTATGTTTATAAATACAATAATAGATTTTACATATACTTTAGATTAAATTAGTTATAATAAATTTTATAATTTGTTCATTGCATGCCAGGTTGCATTCGGGTACGGCTGGTTACTGGGGAGTTTGAAGCAGATATCGCAAATGGCGAGAGCCGCGGCCTGACCAAAGAGGAAAAGGATTTCAGAGGAAGAAGTTTTGAAATCCAGTTCGCCTGCAAATACAAGGTGCATAATCAAGAGAAACCGATCAGCTACAACATTCCACACCTTACCTCCATTTATTAATTATTTAAATCAGAATCAAACAATCAGACAATAAACAGAATACGGTTCCTGTATCTGCTCTGTTCTCCCTGTTCACAGTGTTTTCACAGTAAACAAAGGAAGCGACTACTTAATATGGGATTAAGTAATTTTAAAATGAATCACCAGTTAACGTTATCTTTATTTTAGAATTTCCCCATTATCTGACATACCAAATGTGTCTCTTGATGAGTAGCCATTTTTGTTTTGGCTAGTTGTTTTTTAGAGTGTTTACATAATATCATCCAAATCAGAAGCTGCCAAACGTCGCTTTTTTTTGCATATGACCAATGACGATTTAGTGAGGATGCATACAATTCACTCACTTGTATTCGGGTTCAGTTCAGTCTTAACACTGCACTTTTCTTTCACAGCGCTTCGCGTGTCAGAGCGGGGTTTTTGGGAAAGTCATCGTTGAGCACGTGATGGAAGGGGAATTTCGTTCCCTGTGTGAGTTCAACATATCTAGGGTCAGTGGATTTCATTTGTACTTACTTTCTGTACCGCTATTTAATATTTTATTTAAAAATACAATAAATTACAGTTATATACATGCAGATATTAAACACTTCTTAGGACTGAACTATCGAATGTGTCTCTTGTTCAGATAAACCAATTAAGACCCTGTTTTGTCAAAATGGAATATATTATTCCTTGAGTCTCCATATATTAATGCAGGGGCGAATTAAGAGGTGACGGAGGGGGCATTCGCCCCCTTTTTTACATAAAAAATCTGGGGATATATTAAACGTTTATTACAGAAATGCCTCGTCTTGCTTACTTTTCCGTCCTATACTTTTGCGTGTGAGAGTTATAAACTGAATCAACTATAGCACCCCGGCACACTATTGTCAGTACGCCTGTATATGTCAGGGTGAAAAGCCCAATATTTTCCGAGATGTTGTATCCGCCCCTGAAATGTATTTCTTACATGAAAAGACACAGGCATTATAAATGCCAATGGTTGAACTCCTTGGTTGAACTTACTAATGTAGGCTTATAAACGGGGCTTTATGTTCCGCTTATATTGTTACTTACTTATTGTAAACTGGTCATGTATTTTAGACTGGAACTCCGCGGCGGTTACCTGTGGATTCTGAAGAAAAATGGTCATCGATAGCCGTCAAAGAACTTGCTGGTATGTAGGATCTGCTTTCACATTTTTTATCTCGAATTCACGCAGTTCGTTTCGTCTCATGGAATTATACTGGCACATTTGACACTCGTGAATTTAAATACATGTCAATTGAAAAATAGACATGAGATATCTACAGACAGACAAAGAAGGTTATATTGACAGATCAATTATTCTTTCTACATTAGTTTGGACAACGCGTTCATGTGAAAGTTTACTTGAAATACAAACTCTGCTTGCAGGGCCAAATTAATGACAGATTCTATAAAACAGTTGTTTTTATTCCGTACCTGATGTTTATGTCTTATATACGGCTTGTATTATATTTGAAACTGGAGTCTTGTGAACGAAGGTGGAGTACGGGTACAATGAATAAGGACACGAAATATGTTAAACATTCTTGTCATTTTTACTGCTCCAAGACAGGGAGTGAAGGTGGTTTGTTGATACGAAACAAAACTTGTTACGGTTTGGTTGGAATCGAATTGGAGACCTTCACAGCAGGCTGTGATGCAGGCTGCGTCCTGCCACCGCTCTCATCCCTCTATAATTTGAGCATTTGCCAAAAAAAAAAGGCGTTATATTGGTATAAACTTTGCAGATATACGTCTCCTTGTCACCGAATTCTTTCGGCAAATAGATTCCCGCCAAAAATATGTCCTCGGAATATACTTTCCCTTTCGCATCCCCGCGTCCGTATCGAACCCTGTCAGGTTTATCGCTCCCAAATTCCCGAAACCGCTCAAGGGGGCTTCCATTTTGAGTTCACATTAAAACCGGGGATGCCATTTGTCGCATGTCGAAATTATGGGTATATATATATTCCATTTATATTAATAATAAGTATTGTTTGTCACCAACTTTACAGGTATGCTGCAGATAAGCGACCCAGACACATGGCAAGTTTTTGCACGGAAGCTTGGTTTCACCGACCACGAGATCCGGCAAGGGTTGGTAACTGGCGACGATCCGGTGCCACAACTTCTGGCAGCGTATCAGGAAAGAGGCGGAACGCCTAGAGAGTTTGTACGACAGATGAGAATGGCGAGCAAATCTCTCAGTATGTCCGACGATCTCCCCCTACTCATGGAGCCACCGCCTCCTTCACCAAGGAAACGGTCACGGCCAAGGCCGCTCGACATCCCGCAAGATGAGGTTGCGTATTTAGGGGATTTCGACGACACCATGCCGCCACCGTCTCCAAGTAATTATATTTTTTAATTTTTCGTTGAATTTCTAAAGTATTATCCATCATATATAGAGAAAATTCAAATTACGTCAGACCTATTGATTTATCAGTCGAAGAGAAACTTAAACTTCAAACAAAAAAAAATGTCTTATCAAAAGTCATGAAACAAAAGATAAAGTGACGGAATTGACATTCTACTGTCGCCTTTACATATAAGGCCCATGTTCATTTAAATCTATGCTGCTCATAGGTAGTAAATGTTTTTTTTTTCAGTTTTGTATTTACACTTTAAATAAATTTTAATTTCGTGGTCATTTAATCTAAGTGTTATTTGTATTTTTGTATTATAGTTTTGATTCATTTTCTTTTATTTATCGTTTTATCTTTTTTTTCAGGATTTGCTGCAGAACCGGCAGAGGGGCCGCTTACACCACCGCTAACGCCTCAGAAACGCTTACAGATGTATGATCCGTGTCTGACCCCGACAAAACGTTTACGGCGGACATCAACCGGAGATACTGACTTCGTGTTTGACTTTCCGGACAGCGCAGAGGAGGTACCGACCAGCATACTTTGGCAGATATCAGAGAAAATAAACCACCGCTGGAAATCTCTGGGCCGGAACCTGGGATTACCGGAAGAGGAACTTCTCTCTATTGAGCATGCGCACAAGGAACTGCGGGAATGTGCCTACCAGGCGCTGTTGAAATGGAAGGATATGTGTCCTAATAAATATAATTACAGCTTTCTTCATAGTGCGTTGAAAGATGCAGGCTTGATATCTGTCGCACAAAAGTACTGCACTCCTTAATGTGGGGATGGATTATTTCATCTGCCGTCGGGAGTACCACCAGTTGTGTTTTAATGATGCCACCATTGAGTTCATTCTTTAATGATTTACCTCTCGTGAGACACTTTATTTCATTTATTTAAAATGTGTGTGATGATTTTCTGTATTGCATATAATGCTACTGTCGTTGTGGCACTGCCAGGTGTGTTCAGATGTTACCACCATATTTAGTGTTCAGTTTATACTTTATACATTTCTATGAGTAACAATACCAAGATTTATATGCTGCATTTATGTTTATATTTCTACCATATACTGTAATGTATGAAGAATAATGGCTGTTGTGAAGAATTGCAGCATTCCATGTATTTCTGAATAGTACCAGTTCGCATCGCCAGATGGCGCCATATATGGCGAAACTGTGCCATTTTTGTGTTCAAGTTTTCATATATTTAGTGTATCATCATTTACTAAATTGTTCACGTAATTAAATGCTTTTTAAAAAGGAAGATCCCCTCATGTAAAGCAGGGATATTTTTTTATAACGCTATAATCAAATGTCCCCTTCTTCACTTATCTCATTGTTAAAGTATTAGATATTCAGTGTGGAGAAATGTTCACAACTGATATGTTCAGCAAGCACAGACAGATAAAACAAATGTCGATATAATACTAGGAAATGATAATTTTTTTCACATCATTTAAATGTTTTAAATTTCGATTTCCAAAACGCAACACCTCAACGCAACAAAATGACATATCAGTAATCTTGGACCGGACAGACATTGGTACATCGGGCATTGGTACTGATTGTTGGCATTATTTAGAATTCATTTTTATATTAAGGATATTTTTTAGATTTAACATTGTTTGTTACCAGGGAGCATGTACTATTTGATAAAAAGATAACATTTACATACAAGCTCCACGCAGAAAATTGTGATGTCAGAGATGTTACCACTTGCTGTTCAAACATAACTTTACATGACAGAACCGTTCATTACCGTACGGTAAACCAAACGGCCAGTGGTTAAATGAATACGAGAAGATATGACGTCGGACATTGTATTCACTTTTTCTGCCCTAATTTTCAAATACCGGGTAACGGTGTATATTGATTTATCTGACTTTTAAATAATTTAATCCTAAGCAATTTCACTAAATATAAAATCCATTATCATTTCTTGTGCAAAATTATCATTCACACAAATTTCCGCGAAACCTGTATATGCAATGTTATAGATTTGCTCATCTGCAGTCAGCTATGCATATTTCAAGTATCTAAATTGCATGAGTGTGTTATATTTTATAAAGAACATTTAGAGTAGAGAATCCAAAATGTATTGAATTGAAAATGATTTTTTTATTCATAAGGATCAGATAGCCATAGAATATAGTTTAGATCTTGTAGATATTCGCCCTGTCATTGAAACACGTCCTACAGAAATTCTATACTCCGTCCGAATATGATTTCTAATTATCATAATTAATTATATGTATTTATGCGGGTAGCTATGTAGTCATCTTGTAGATAATCGAATCAAATGCTGTATATAGCATCACGTGACACTGCCCTTTTCTTGATTGAAGCCGTCCTTTTGTAAGATACTTACCGGGTGGCCTTTATCCTGGTTGTCTTATTTTTATATCTGGTGAAATTTCTGAATAAAACTATTCGATCTCAGTGTTCGTCATTTCGTTTTATCAAAACCAAGTCGAACGGGAAAACGAAAAAACAAACGTTTCAGACCAGAGTAAAATATTTTTTTCTAAAGACTACAGTAGAACCTCCCCTTGTGAGTACCGCATAAAGTGGGTACCTTTATTATAATGGGCAATTTTTTTCAAGACAATAGTAGAACCTCCCCTAGTGGGCACCCCTTAAAGTGAGCACCTTTATTAGAGTGGGCAACTTTTTTAAGACTATAGTAGAACCTCCCCTAGTGGCACCCCATAAAGTGAGCACCTTTATTAGAGTGGGCAACTTTTTTCAAAAGACTACAGTAATCCTTATTCCTTAAGGATCCTTATAATCATTATTATTTGTGTTGCAGTCAATTCCTCCATATAGTCGACACCTCTGTAAAGTGGACAGTTTGTTTCAGTTTCTGGGGTGTTCACATTAACGAGGTTTCACTGTACTTCAAATGATGTAAACCCTGCACCTGAGTGTTTCATTAACAAAATGTACATGTTATCATTGTCAGATATCTAAAATGTTGAATGATCAATCACCTCTTTCGTGGCGATTTCTGCTCACTGTTACTTTATGAAAACTTACAGCCAGACAGGCCTTTCAATGGACACATTCAAAAAACTCGCATGTTTTATGTAAATGTTGTGTGAAGTTAAAGGTGGATGATGTCAGGTACAACCTGCCTTAAAAGGCTTCATCCACAAACACCGAAAAACGATTGCATAGTCGTTAAAATAAATTATATATAATCACTCACACAATACAAAAGCACCTTATATTCTTAGGGCATATTTTGACTAAATAGGGTTGAATTTATTTTTTAAACAAAGTGGCTTTAACATGTTCCGGAAAAATAATACCCATGCGCTAGAAATATTTCATTTTCAGACAGGATATACGGGCCTCTCAAAGTGCCAACTTGAAATCTATTGTACACGACTCAGTCTCCATCTTAAGGTCTTTTCTTATATTGAACAAATGAAATACATTTCTTTCGTTTTAGTGGTGGGTTTGGGCTTAGTTCGAAGAAAGGAATTGCAATTATTTACAATTGAGAATTTATTTATATTTATTTTCCCATATATTTCATGAAGACAACTTAGAAGCCCACTGACTCTATTTTAATGGAATCCAAACGAGTAAACATATAATATATAACATGATTATGTATGGTAATGCATTAGGTATACAAAAGGGCCGTAAAAGAAATAACAGTTACGTTGGATAATTGTAGAAATATATGTTTTCATTAATATATTACACAAATAAAAAGATGTGGTGGAAGACTCACAGATTTATAGCCGTCAGCTAACCCGTAAAACATCGAAATGCACCAGCAACATAGATAGACCGGATCCTTCACTTTGACGCCCCCTGTTGGTCAAAAGGATATTTAAATTCCCTGTGTGGCCATAATATTAGCCTACCTTTGACATCTTTTTCGCAGGAATGTGCTTGTCTCTCTCTCTCTCTCTCTCTCTCTCTCTCTCTCTCTCTCTCTATATATATATATATATATATATATATCTTTATATATATTAATCATGATCACGTTGTTTCTATATTGAGAAAAAAAATCATATGAATGGTTTAACCAAATTTGGTTTAACATTAGCGATCCTGACTCAATATAAACCAGAGACAAACAACGCTTACGATTTAAAAATAGTATTTAATTAAACGAAAATAAATATTTAAAGGTAATCGTTTGAGAAAACATTTGACCTGTTCAAGTGATATTATAAAGCCCTATTTAAATTATATTTTAATATTGGCAAACATGAATTAAATTATAAAGGATAACGTTGATTCCCTTGCAACGTTTATATATAAATAATATACATACTAATATGAAGATAGAGGTCATGCCGGTTCGAGAATATACATTATATATACATTGTATATAGAAAGGATACGCAGAAATATGTGTTTCTATTTATAAAGGCAGGATGACTTATCTCTACAAAGGCGTTACAACTTTATTTGATTCTCGTCTCTGTGTTACGGCATCATGATTGCGTAACAAAGGTATTTTATCATTGAGGATATTCGGACAGACCCCGTTGGGTGAAACGGGGGAGAGTTCAGTCCTTCCGGTGCGGTGCGCCCCGCGTTTTCCATGCCTCGTTGTCATTTTCTGTTTGGCGGTGGGACCCCACGATCGGCTGCGTTTTAGGTCGTCTGGTGATAATGCGTGGAATCTAAGCTGTCGGCTGACACGGTCGGCGCTAGATTCTGTATCTCCTGTATAACTGCAGCAGTCTTTATCTGCGTGGTTCGGTGAGACCTGCTCACTGTCCATTAGCTCCTGGCCACAGCCGTCTATGACGATGTTGATGGGCGACGCGTGGAGCCGGTTCTTGTATTCGCACACTGTAATCATCGGGTCTTCCGGACTGATCTGATCAACCTTACCGTTCAACCAGTACGTCAGCACCTCACCCTTACCCTTATAAAGACAAAAAGAAGCAATTTTAAAAGAATGTCTAAAATGTAAAAGAACTGATCCAAATAGTGTGTGTGTGTTTGGGGGGGGGGGGTTCCAGGCCGGAAAAAGGTTAGAGACCCTCAATAAAGGTTATTGCAGCTCAACACTGTACCCCTCCCCCATCCAAACCTCTCTATGGATCCGCTACAGTGAACTCGTGTTGATATAGTAAGGTAATTACATATCAAGAAAAAAAGAACTGTCTTGTATTATCTTACATTTTAATACAATATGAAATATCGTTTTGATGAGAATGAGCATGTACGCAATATGTACAGGTTAAATACAATCGCCTCTTTATCGGTTTTTCTACACAACATTAAATAATGTAATATATTCCGCATTACAACATAAAAAATATAAAATCACTTCAAATTTTTTCTAATTAATTATTATTTATCGTAGGCCCTTATTCCTTATAATCTTTTCAGTAAATACTAACGTTCATGTAACGAAACGCACCGGAGTGTTTTGATACTTGAAAATGAAATATAGACAGCAAAGACAGATGAACCGATGTATACGAAAAACAACATATCAAAATCAGTGGCAAAAATATATGAACTGATAACAGTTAAGTTCCAAGTGTAAATATAGATGGCGCTGATTGGCAACTGGGGGTAATAATAATTTAATTGATATTCTGGTACCGCAAGAACCAAAATGGACTTACTTTCATCGTGACTAAACCTCTCTCCTCTAGCAGGAAACCTCCCTTCTGATCTAGGAGTTCCTTGCATTGTTGTGAACAATGTATTTTAAGAGCTACAAGACAAAATAACACAGTGAGTATATTTTTATAAAGTTTTGTCAGGATAATCACTTAGTGTCTCAGTGAGTATTTTTAAGAAATATACTCGTCATTTTCAGAAACTTCGTCAAGAAGACATTTCCGGGTTTAGACTGATGATTATGTGACGATGTAAGGGTTTCCTTGACGAAAGGCAGATGTGACCAGAGCTGCTGATCTACATAACTGACTCCGCCAAGGAGGGTATGTGTTCATCCCCTATCCTGTGCGTTTGTCTGTGCGTTTGTTCACAACATAACTCACACAGTCATGAACGGAATCTCATGAAGAATCGATTATATCTTGGTGTTGATCCCCGCATGATCCTTATCCAGGAACTTCAACAAGGAATGTTCACAAATGTACAGTCACTTATTCACGAATGAACCTGGAAATATTGTACCAAAGTCTTTGGACTTTTATCGGTTGTGGAGAAATCCAGACCAAGTGCTCGCGTGACTTTTTCCAAGGTTCATTAGATTTTTGTTATTGGGTTTATCGCCAGACGGCAGCTGCGCGAGACATAAAAACCGGCCAGTGAATGTTTGTGAGACCTCGTAAGCGTGCTATTTACCGCCAAAGGAACTCAGTATTTCCGTTTTATTTCACGTACTGTATTTGCATATAAAATCACGAACACCTTTACGGAACTGCTGAACCGCTGTTTGTAAGGTGTCGTACTCATTAACGACGTATACGTGGCTTTGAACCTGTAATATCAGTGGCTACTTCTACTCGAGGCCCAAACGCGACATGACAACAGAAAATTTAAAGAAAACAAACAATGAAATTCACCAAGAACTTCTTGGTATCACCGAAGAAATTAATCAATGAAACAGACCATATTATCACGTTGAAACTTTGGAATACACGGGACTGTGAGACTTGGCACTGACAATTTAAATCAAACCAGATGTTTCGGATCTAAAGGCCCTCAATTAGGGCCCAGCGATCGCCAGTTATTCAAAATGGCCGCCCTTTGGAAATATTTGGTGTCAAATCGGTCTAAAATCAGTTACTACAAATAATCTAGCAGTAATCAATCTTCAGGGAAATCACGGCAATATCTCTGTCAATCTCCTGTCAAATTTCCCAAAAATATATCAATGATTGTGCTCTGGTGGCCACACTGGATGTAAGGCAGGTCTGGTATTCAATTCAGCTGGCGCCCTCATAGGCATTTATCGCCCCTCAGAATTTCAGAAATATGGAACATAGCGTCTTAAATAATTTAGCGAATGTTCTCAAGACGGCCATATTTGACTCTGTGTGGGTCTGTAATCTGACAGGACTTGTGCTCTGATGGACACCATTCATCCCCCTGAATATAAGTGAGACCACATGTATTTTCTTTGCTTGAAAAGATTGTGCTCAGGCGGCCATACTTGATTTCCGACAGGGATAGAGCTATAAAGGCACCAGTCATCTTTATGAATTTGAGAAAGATCAGCTAAATCTCTTTGAGAAATTACGCGTGAAAGGAAATCACCGATTGTGCTCTGGTGGGCAATTCGATTTCGGACAGGTCTGTAATTCGAGAGGGTTGGAGCCTTCATAAAACCCAATCATCCCTTTAAAGAAAAAAAAATTAGAAAGATCAAATAAATTCTGTACGAGATAATGCGGACAAAAGAAAGCGTGGCTGACGGACGAACAAAATAAGATTTTCTCTATAGGGCACCGCTTTTCAAGCGTGGCCTTAACATAAATCCTTTCGTTACTAAAAGGGTCTTATGGTCATGTCTATTAGTTATCTCTGTAATCTTTCGGAATGATCTATGTGTCTTTCCTGTCAACTGAGTGACATTTTAATCCTACACCTTTACACTAACACACTTTAACACGGTGGAAGAAGCATGCGAATATAGGACAAAGGCTACAATCAGTCCCACATACGCTTTTCGGTTATACTTTGTTACTAATGACTAAGGTGAGAAGGGGTGGTAAAAGCAATGCTTTATTCAAACTTATAGAATAATATGCCTTATTTTTTAGTTGAATACAACTTTTGCTGAAACGCCGTCGTTTAATTCACGAATACCTAATATACTTACGTAGGCCATTTGATTCCATTCTGGATGTGGTGTTGACAGTATCTCCAAATAAACAGTACCGAGGCATCGTAAGACCAACCACGCCTGCTGCACATGGCCCTGTGATGTTAAAAGTTATATAGATAAGGTTTTGAAAGATTTGCCATGAATTTACATACGAAAACGTCTGTTGAGGTTGGTATGTTTGTCAAAAGGAATTTCAAGATTTCATAACGCGCTAGATATATTGTTTATGCCTGGATTCGTTAAAGTGACGTAGTCTGTACCTTTTTTTCATTTATCGGTCTTTTAAATTTAACCAAATATTGTCCAATGGTTGTTGATTTGTCTTTTCTTGGTGTTTTACTTCGTCAGAGATTCTGCACTACACTAACATACATGTTTCGCGCATCCCTATTTTTGTGAGATATTTCTTTTCACTATAAAGTATTGGTTTTGAGGAAGCCAGAATCTGTGTGTCGTAATGAAAGTGAAAGATATGAAATGAGCCCCCTTAGCCATAAGGAGGAGTGTAGTTGAAAGACACCAGGTTCATGTAACAATCCACGTGACCGATGTGGATGGTTAGGAAAAAGCGATCTTCACACAGAAAAAGGAATCAGCACCAAAACTGTATGCTTTCCTTACTTTAAGCTTTCTTTTATACAATAAAAGTATTCATGAAATGTTCTAATACGTAAGAGATAGTTATTTAGGGATAAAACAACATAAAAACATTACAGGAAACATACAAATAAAATAATGATTATGTGAGGGAAACGACCTCGCACTTTGCAAGGATTACCTCGATTTCGACCGATGGTTTTTGTGATATTTCCTCAAACCCCATATTTTCCACTTACAAAGTCTGATGTATATTAATCTTTAGTTATTGTCTGTAATTGTCGAGTTTCTTTTTATAATAATAATAATAGTTATCAATTTAATTAATAATAATTATAATAATAATAATAATAAGTTAATAATAGAGCTGACCTGAATGAATCCCGATACGGAGCTTAATGCAGTCTGACGGCCGGTGTTGGATTTTGAAGCGTTTGATGGCGGACAGTAGATGTAGCGACATGGAGCCGATCTCTGCCGCGTGCTCGATGCCGTTACGACGAGGTAGACCGCTGACGACCATGTAGGCGTCCCCTATAGTCTCAACTTTATACACGTCATAGTGACCAATGATAGAGTCAAACAGCGTGTACAGGTCATTCAGTAGGTCTATCACCTAAAAATACAGACTACAGTAGTATTTTACTGCAAATATCATACTGTCTTGTTGTGATTAAATAGGTCCGAGGTATTTTCGTGATGGCAACATAATGTATAACACGGTGCATGAACTCGGAGCATGGTTCCCAGCCTGCTTTGTGCTACCCTCAATGAGGTAAGCGCAAGGCAGGATTCGAAACAGGTTAATGAACATGCTACATTTAATTGTATGCAAGTTTAGATTTAAACATTCATTGGTCAGATTCTATGACAATAAAGTATATTCTGTTTAAATAAGCTTATAGCAAATATATGCTAATGTTAAAAATTCAGCAGAATTAAGCCTCAATACTTAAATGAATTGTTTAAAATTCCTTTTTCATATCAAAGTCAATATATATGACTTTTGGCTTGGTTCAAAGCAACCGAACACGTGAAGTAAACAAACTTTTGTAAATTATGTAAATTGTACCTGATAACAACATAGCATTATTCAGGATTTTTTATTACTGAGGTGAGCAGATAATGTTCATATTTCATCTCTTTGAAGGGTATTAATAAACCCCACGGCTGGACGTACATACGATATTGATATTTCAGTTAAACGGAAATAATTAACAAAAATACACCCACATGTATGATATTAATTAAGGCCTAATTCTCACCTGCATGGGATTACTGTCTGAGCACATGGAGGTGAAGCCACAGATGTCGCTGAAGTAGATGGTGACAGATTCGTAGGTCTCTGCCTCCACCTGTTTACCCTGCTTGAGCTGCGCCGCCACGATCCTGTAATTATACCGAACACTTAACACCCTTATTTAGTACAAGGGTAGGCCTATACATTTAATATAGTTAACCTGATTATAACCGGCTGACGAGCTCAAAATTTGGCAAGGTGTGTTGTTGCAAAGAAAAAAGGAATTGGGCAATAACAACGTTTTTAAATATTTTCTGGACATAACCGTGTGTATATCCAAACTAAATTCAGGCTATATTTATAACCTGATACTAACAACCACTTACACTTTTACTTCTACTACTATTACAACTAGTACTACTGATAAACTACTACTACTATTGCCACTACTTCTTCTACTGCTATTACTACTACTAATACCATTACTTCTACTACTACTTCTTCTACTAGTACTACTACTACTTATACTACTACTATATATAGTACTTCTTAACTATTATTACTGCTATTACTTCTACTACTTCTGTAACTATTATTACTGTGTCACTACTATAACTTCTGTAACTATTTCTGCTACTACAAATCACTTACAACCACTCCTATTCTCCTACAAGTACTATAATAATAATAATAATAATAATAATTATTATTATTTAATATTATTATTACTTATACTACTACAACTTCTAAACCTACCTATGCTACTGCAACATACCCTACTTTTTATTCAGTAGTAATTAATTATCAATCAAAATATGGACCAATTTAGCAGGACAGCATGAAATCGCCAATTAGTGTGATAATGAGTAAGTCTAGCCTGAAGTCAGTATTCATACAGAGAGTAGAGTGTAGAGTGACATGTGACGAGATCTCATATTCAACGTCAGGAATTTGTCCCTTATTACGTGTCCGTCAACACGGGCGATGAGGCGCCAACTGCCGTCGCTCATTACTTCAATTAGTCTGTAATCACGCCTCCCAGCGGCCGGAACTACTGTACTCAAGGTAAACTATTAATGGACAGGGACGTGGGGCAATTAGGAGATAGACTCCCAGATTCAAAGCACCTATGGTCCGGCCTCAGGGCGTGATAAATTTACCGATAAATGTGTCAATGACGGCGGCAGCTCAGGATTTAATGGCTAAGTTGTTCCTGCCTCATACTTACGATCATGTCGTGTTTATTAGGCGGACATGTACGAGGGGCCAAGCAGCAGATAAACAGCTACACCTGTTCATGTCCGCAAAAGAACTGTTATCATTGTTAATTCGTCTAAAACTGTTGTAACCAGATTCGACGTATATTCTTTATTTTTACACTGTTCTCTGGTTAACTGGTTTACCTTGCTGAGGAAGTACATCTTGTTACTTTCCAAAACTTAAAAGTCCATTTGTTTAATACTGGTATGTTTTTTTTCTGTTCTGTTCATAATGGTCTTGTGCAACACATTGATTTAAGAGACTGATTTCACATATACTATAATGTAATTTCATTAACTCATTACCGTGTTTGATTTTTTTCACAATGGGTTGTTGCTTATATTGTCTAGCCTTTATTCTTGCGAGCACTGTTACTAAGTGTTAAGTGTGTTTAATGTTCCAAGTCTTTTATTTGCCATTTACTCTTTGGCCTGAAGATGATTACAGTCACGTTGCATTTCGATTTTCAAAGGAAACAGTATTTTCTTTTCGGTGTCATAATAAAATTGTGTCTGTTCAAAGACTCTATGTCTGTTGTTTGAAAAATTATTACAAAAATGAAGTGTGATGCTTGTTCTTAATTTAATTTGCCCAGGTAAAAAGCCGAGTTTTGTGCTGATTTGATTCTCTCTCTTCATTAGTCGCTGTATATTCCCGTTTTTCTTCCCTGTCTTCCCCTTCCTCTCTCACACACATACTCTTTCCCTTTTGAATCTCTGACACCGTACGAACAAAACCCAAGGTTTCTTGAGGCTCTCCGAGCAACCGCTTGGTCAAGCGGCTTTGGGATCATTCACCGCAAAGCTTCTGTTACGATGGGATTGTTTACAGCTTAAATTCTCAACAGTACTTACGGAGGAAGGATCTGGTACTATAAGATTGTTTACAGCTTAGATTCCCTACAGGACTTGCGGAGGAAGCATCTTTTACGGTGGGATTTTTTACAGCTTATATTCCCAACAGTACTTCGGAGGAGGCATCTGGTACCGTAGGGGTCTTTATAACTTATATTCTCATTAATACTTACGGAGGAAACATATAGTAATGTTGAAGTGTCTAAAGTTTATATTTCCTACAGCGGAGGAAGTATCTGGTAATGTAGGAGTGTTCACAGATTATATTTTCAAGAGTACTTAAGCAGAAGCATCTGGTACTGTAGGAGTATTTACAGCTTGTATTCTCAACAATACTTTCGGAGGAAGCACTTGCTTCTGTTGGAGGGTTTACAGCTTGTATTACCAAATGTACTTACGCAGGAAGCATCTGGTAATGCTTGAGTGTTTTAAGCTTATATTCTTGACAGCACTTAACAAGAAGGAAGCATATGATAATGTTGAAGTGTCTAAAGCTTATATTCCCTGCAGCACTTACGGAGGAAGCATCTGGTGCAGGAGCTTCTCCGTCTTCTTCTGCTCCTCTCTCAGCTGGTCTGTCCTGTCTTCCACCACCTCCTCCAGATTCGTGGCGTATTTCTCCAGGATTGAGATCATGTTGTCGAAAATATTAGCCTTTCTGAAAATACAGTGAAATCTGTGTATTGGACCTGTGGGACTCGCCAAAAATGTTCATAATTCCCAAGTGGTCTTATAAGACAGGTCAATTGTAAGCAATGTGTATGTTGATGGTTCACTCAGGCGTGGACTTGATAGACAGGTGGTTTTTAGATGGGTGGTTTTACAGACAGGTTCCACTGTATATATACAGTTAAAATCAATCGCCTCGTCCCTATTGTATTTAAAAGTAAATTTATAAAGTTGCAACGACTTTGCATGGAGTATGTATACCACAGACGTGTTAGCATAGCAGAACATGGCTTGTACAGTTGAAGCATGTCCTTTGAACAAATCCTAATTAATGAAATTATGACATCCGCTCATCACTGTATTCATCAACTTCAATACAAATAATACACAAATAGTTATCCGTACATACTCACAGGCCAGCCTGCATAGGTTTTAGTTTATTTCTGATAGTTTTGAAGTCTGGCCGGAGGGCGGGGTCCTCGTCCCAGCACTCAACTATCGCATCCGTCACGAACTTAGGATAGTTTCCCAAGCAGGCTAACTTGGGTCGAAAATGTCGATCAAAAGTCGGGTTTCTAACCTGTGCAATAATTTCTGTAAAAAAAGTATTTACTTATTTGAAACATATTACAAGAATATCTGTAAGAATAAAATAATAAGAACACTTGGGGCATTTTGCCACAATCATAATGATAATATTGATAATCGACGGGCATTGGTACATGTTATAATCTCGCTTTGCATAATAATGGCGCTTCCTGGTGATATATACAGATTCTATCGTTTTCTCACAGGTCTACAGTAATTATCAGTTGCTGACACATGGTGCGTGAATAAACCAAGTTCAGCGCCCGCCTAGACTTGTTACTGTCTCGTATCATAACTACATTCCAGTGTATTAACATGGTGTCAGAAGTAGGACGAACCTACGACCACATTCGTGGTAGTACATGTATACGTTATCTTCGTGCTGTCTGATTCATATATTTACTTTGACCTAAAGTTCTACTTCCAAAGAATCCGGGTTCCTACGGGTATAAGATACAAGTAAAACATAAATATTCATATTGCAATGTTGGTATGGGGTTTAAGTTGCTCCACCTTTAGGCGATGAGTCGGTGTCACCGTAAGGCCCCTCTCTCCCGTGAATCTCGTACAGAATGATAGCGAACGAGAATACGTCTCCCTTTTGTGTACCACATGGCGGTAGTTTTGAACTTCGTAACAACTCTGGTGCCGTCCAGAGCAATTCTATGAACAAAAGTTAATTTGACATGACCGAAGTATACACTGAACTGAATTCTCTTACCTTAAATGACCTCATGTCATACTGGTTTACGTAAAACACCATTTCTCTTGCTGACTTAAAGATCCTAATGTTTATTCTATTTTATTTTAATACACTCAGTAACACATTCTTCAACACACGGATCTTGGCTTCATTCTTTTATTTCATATACATGTACATGTTACAGGATATCCTGTATCATTATTTGATTCATATGTTTAATTTATATATTATGAATTACCTTATATTCCTTAAAAGTTACAGGAAATGGATTGTTATATCAAATGCTCTTTTTCAAATATTGATGTTAACCTTAGAAAGACCGTCACCTTGGTAATATTGATGCTCTCCGATGTCGGAGTCAGGATCTGCCCCGTTTTTAAATTCGGATAATCCATAGTCCGTAACCTTTACAACCCAGCGACTATCAACCACACAGTTGGACGATTTCAAGCGGCCGTGTGAGCGAATTTCTGAGTTGTGAAGGTATATCATCCCCTTGTGAAAGAAAAACGTAAATTACATGCATTACACGGACAGAACACATACTCTAAAAATAAATCAAGTTTTTATCCAATGCTGATGTTAAAAAATTGTAATACATAATTATATAGATTAAGACACAAATTTGGTTTATCATCCACAATGTGTTGTACGAAAATTTGGAACAGCGATGTCAAGGACACCTCCTTGTGTGTTAACTTGAAGGTTAACTATTATAATTTTATGTAAAACGAGCAAAATTGTATAAAAAGACGTAGTTATACTGAAACTTTGTTTTAACACAAGATGCTTTTTGTATAATTTTACCATTTTCTCAATTAAAGATCAATCGTATGCAGACTATTTGAAGTTAAATCTAAAACGTAAGTCTTTTACACGAAAAGGGGACTTAAAGAGCAAATCTAATGACTGATCGTACGTAACGAAGGTAAGCTAAGTGAGAACAAAACATTTTCAATAATGCTGCAACAAAAAACTACTTGGTCGTTTTTGAACCATCCTCTGACGGTTTGTCTTCCTCATCGTTTACCACGTACTTTAATGATGTCGAAAACCATCGATGCGATGAACATGTTGTCTAGTTGCACGTCGTCATTGGCAAGGATATCCTAAAATGAAAGGAGAAACACCATATCAACCAGTCGTAAACGTCCGAGGAAGTCAGTCATTTAATATCCGATCAAGGTAGCCATTAACGTTAAAAACCAGCTATTTTCGTGTTACTTCTTTATTATTATTTTTTCCTTATAGTCGATCTTGTGCGGGTTTGCTTAAAAGTTTCCTTTGATATATGTTTTATTTATAATATGCGTAACAGCCGTTTTTTAAATAAAATCATGCAACACAACAAACTCTACTGAACGAAAAAATATGTTACAATGTTTATTATAACAATGGCGGTACTGTGTCAAAGTTGTCTTAAGCTTCCTTTCCTCGAGGTTGTTACGTGTCTGGAAAGTGTGGTAATCAGTATAACAGCAGCAGGTATCAACCCATCCCTTGATCTTGATGCGAATGGCGAAACTCTATATTACTATAGTCTGCTTTAATCATGATGGCTTATGTCATCAATGGGGACGAAAAATAAAAAAAAAGTGATATGTAAGGTTTCCCCCCGAAATTAACAAGTGGTGTGCCACTAACCTTAAACCAGGGGTTGACCGAGGACATCTTATACGAAGATGCCATAATTAACTGTCGCTTACAAAAGTAGTTTTGGGATCTCATGTGAGATTAGGAAGGGGCGGGTTGACTTCTATTCTCATTTAGGTTCGTCTATACACGCTGCCTAGAGGAACACATCTGGAACAATTCCTTATACGAACTTATTCTGATTGCTGACTTGAACACGAAAATTCATGTGGTTTGTTTATGGTATAGCTCACCTGGAGGCTCCCCCTGGCGCAATATTCAGTAACTATGCAGACCTTGCCGGGGTCCACGCATGCTCCTATAAACATATTCAAGTTGTCATGTCGCAGATCTCTCATCTAAAAAAAAACAAGAAACATGGTATTATAGTCTGAATAATGAGAAATCATCTCCTCAGTTTATTCTGACGATTGCTCTAAATGAGCAAAACTTGGCTTTAATATTCTCAGTACATTAGCTGAGATAATGAAAAATCCTCAGGGTATTAATATCACGCTCAATACAGAGTGTAACCAAATCAGGATTATTTGCTCCTCCGTTGCCCAATAAGGGTTAAAGAATGAGGATATTAACTGTCTGTTTCCCTCCTTTATCTTCAGCCTGCACTGTTTTAATTTAACACTGCCGGCTCTGGAGAGGTCACGGAAAAATAAACGCCCGGCACCAATGTTCCATTATATTAACTAGGTTCTTTAAGCCAATTACGCGTTTTAATTAAAATGTTACTACTGATAGTATATCATTCACTTTATTTTCCGTCACTTAGATGCTTGTACCATACTTACTGATGATCTACGGTTGCATACTACCGGACAAAATATGACTAAAACTACATGCTGTAATGTCATGGTGCGCAATAAATTGCTTCACATTAAAATCGTATTAAGGCACTAAATCGGTGGAATTTGATGCGTTCTTGAAATTCTATTTCTTACCAACTATATATGGCATTTAAGGTTTTACCGACCAACGTAGACGTGTTGGCGTTTTAATTTGTCATCTGTTTTCGGCAAAGAATTTCTGTGCCTTTTGCGGTGTTGTGAGGATTTGAGACAAGAGACACGCTTTTCTTACACTACCTGAATAATGTATTTTCTGATAACAAGAAATTCTCAATATTTTTTTTTCTTAATTAAAAGGCAGCATACTTAAAGTCAATCAAATATATCTACATTTTCTGAAGAAAAAATGAATGATCTTAACATAAGAAAAACAATCATACATCATTATGTCATATCTTGACGCGAGACATCTGTTTCTGATATTACCAAGAGAAACAAATTTTTACCATCAGAAATAATTTGTTTTATAACAAGACAAATTTTCTTGCCCCACTCCCTAGAAAATGTTCTTGCAACAAGATATTCCTTCTAAATGTAAGAAATTATATGGAGTGGGACAAGAACATTTATCATTAAAAAAATTGATTTTGGCAGTGTACTTGTGTGTATGCGTGTGATCTTGAATTAAGATATACTGATATGTTTATCCTGACGGTTCGGTGTATGTAGTTTGAATAAGGCTCACCATTTTTAACTCTTTCTGCACCTCTCGCGTTAGATCAACATGTCTTTTGTTAACTCTTTTAATCGCCACCATGTTTCCTTTATACGTGCCTACGGAGGTGTAGATTTGTTTCAGGTCCATGCTGCTGCAGCAGGAGTTCAGGGATAAGTCACTCTGGTACATCTCCATAGTCTGTAATTAAAGGAAGAATCAATATTAAAAATTTAAAACTTAAATAAAAACTAATAAAGATTATATATGGAACATAATACTGTCCTGCTCGAAAGAGTTAAGATTATGCTATCATGGTTACGAGATCTAGTGGCAAGGAGATGATGACTCATGAAAATGAAGTGCCAATATGGGGCCGAGTATCTTGTGGAAAACCCCTTACATCTAAGGAAAGGCAGCATGTCGGAGGAAGGAGATAATATCGTAAGAAAGAGATATCTAATCTCGTCGGAGCGAGATTTTTATCTCGCAGGATTAATAAACTATCTTGATGAAATGAGATAAAATTCTGCGCGAAGCCGCATTTCATTCTTTGTTAGCATTTCGTTTGGGGTAATATCACGAGATCTTCTCTTCTCAAGGAGATGCTAATTTGTCGGAAGGAGACCGTATATTTTTCTTTTCTTTTATTTATATGAATAATGAAAAGGGACGATCCGCAAGGATTTAATAAAAATAAATAGGTGTCCTTAGAACCCAAGGCCACTTATTTTACCATTTTGTAAAATCATACACTGATTATTTTTTAATCATACAAAATTAAACTTTCCAGCTCAAAGTGGGAGTTAATTAGCGGTTTACTTATTTCTGGAGGCGACTTTAACAATGGTGTAAGATGAAAAAGAAAAGGAGACATACCCGAGAATAGCCACTGAGTACCAGCAATCGGTTAGTTTCTCGGTAATGTATTTCTTTCGAATCAATTTTCCACAGTAGACTCGCCAGCTCCTGTTCATAACGCCAGTTACTGAAGTCAAAATCACAGACAATTAGTTTATTTCACAGCGTGTGTAAAGTATCCCTGCCCCAAAGAGCCACTTAACCTTCGATAAGATACAGACCTCTCTAATATTACTAATGTTACGTCAGTAAATACCGCTCTAGGAATAGCACTGCCTTAAGCTCTAGCCATAAACGAATTGAAGTCATCGATATTCACTCTAGATCCTAACAACTATCAAAAGTTGGTTAATAAGGTGCTGGGTGCGTTCCATTCAGTTCCATTATTTGACCTAAAGTAAGAAGTCAGAGGTCAGCAAAGGGAAAGGTCAGGTAATAGAACAGCTCTCTCTTTATATATAATGGCCATAATCGCGTAATAAAGGTGAGTAATGTCAAGGTTTTGAGATGAGTTCCATAATTTATCGGCCACACATGTCTGTTGGCCATGGTTACACTAGCTATAAGGCCTTTCTACAGGGCTAGCAGCTGATAACTGTTGAATATTGTTACATATTTGAAACCATCTCCCAGAACACGTTGCAGATCTAATCTATTGAATACCTCAGAACGGTGTCAGTTAACAACAGGATTATATAGCATTATAAGGAAATTACATATCAATTAAAGATTATTTTAGCCGCGTGTTATAGGCGGCTATTTTCTGCAAGAACATCTGAGTGCACATATGCCGTTGACCTTTCATGATGAATGCTCACAAGGTACTTTGAAATCGGAAGTAACCAACATATGATATGTAGGATATCTTCTAATTACCTGAACAATGTAGCCAGTCGGTAGCAAATACATTATATCCTACGAATTGTGATCCCCAGTATTGGTCCAGCTATTAAATATTGTCTTGTTTTGACAGAAATAGCAGTTGCCCGACGGAATAACATTTGGTTATCGGAGTTGGTTACAGAACTTAAATTAATATACTTTGGTCGAGCAGATGGTGTAATAGGACTGCCAAAAATATCCTCATCATTTGGACACAGTGAACTTGATTATTTACTTGCGGAAAATATTACGGTCACGTGCTGTCCGTGGGCCGACCACACATGGTGAGGATTCGGAGAGTCAGTAGATACAGGAGGGATTGCATAGCTCAGTCTCAAGCAAACCATAGTCCCTGCGTAACCCAATATATCTGTATAGTATTGATGATAAAAGATTATTTGTCCAAATACAGCAGCTCTACCTGACCGTGTGTGTGTAAATATATATATATATATATATATATATATATATATATATATATATATATATGTATATATGATTTATAGTATTTATAAATAACAATTAGTAATATACGGTGTTGGACACTCAACTGTAATGAAAAAGACAATTGAATTTGTACGCCATGGCATCCGCTAAATAAATCTGGCCAAGGACGATGCTTCCTTTAACTTTATGTTTAGAATCATGGATATTCCAGAAGTCATCGATCGTTCCCCACAATAACGCTTGCCACCGTTGATAATAAATATGCTGACAAGATTCAATGCGAAATCATGTAAACTGACATTCACGGAATCTGAAACTGGATCCGCATTGAGGGTAAGACTTCATCTATGTCGTCTGAATTTAATGTCCCTGTGAATGTTGCTCGGGATGATATAGAAGTCATACATGTATACACGAGAATGTATACCAATCGGTTAAGCAGAACACAAAATGTATACCCACCGGTAAAACAGAACACAAACAACGACAAAAACCAGTATCACGCCTCCTAGAACCCCGCCGACAATCTCTCCCGTGTATGCTGAAACGAAAAATAAGGTGACATGGATGTTCAGTATATAAATTAAATACGGACAAATATAAATGATTTTGTCTGCCGTAGAAGAAGTTGCAAACTGAATAAATAGTTAATATAAAACACCTGATAATAAGTGTACTTCATTCTACGGCCTTAACATCTAGCACAGGTCTAACAAACAGTGTGGTTCATTTCTACGGTCTTAAGCTGCAGAATGTTTTAAAATGAATTAACAGCACTAGGACGTTTCGTGATAGTGAAACTCATGCAAAGAAAGACGGACTATGATTAGATTTATTATACACATAATGAATAATTATAATTATTATTATTATTATCATTATTATTATTAAGAATAAGAAGACGAGAAAGATTTTGAAACGTCTGCATAATAAGGCAACGAAGCATTTTTTAAAGGATTTTATATAAATTTTACACAAATTTGCACAATTGATGAATACAGAAATTAAGTTTAAAAGGGCGCTTCTTGCCCTGTTTGATAAAACAAGCAGAATCAAAATTTTTCATGAAATATAGGAGTAGAAGCATATTTCTGTGATTAAAAAAAATATGTGTCAATTTTCATAATTAACGAATTTCAAAATTGTGCGTAGAATTTTTTTTTATTGAAAGTTTTTATATGTAGAGATGTTTTTGCCTAAGTTAACCGTTTATTAACCATACATATTCAGAAAAGTTTTTTTATGAAACGCATCTTTAAAACTAACTCAAATTTCATAATCCTGTGGCTGAGTTTTTTTTCACATTTACATTATTTAGTCCACATTTAGTCCACATCTAGTCGGTTAAAACAAACAGAAATCAAAATCAGTCTTGAAATAAAAGAAAAGCAGCATTTTTTTGAGATTAACAAATAGTTTTTTTTTGTGATTTTGAAAACGTTTGCATAAATTTGCACCATTAAAGAATTTCAAAACTCTGCGCAGAGTTTTCACAGGCCACATCTATTTCAGTGTAGACCAAACAGAATCAAAATCGGTAAAAAAGAATACAGGAGAAGCAGAATATGAAAATTGTGGATGAGCAACAGACGCGGCATTGCAACGGCATAAGCTTATACGAGATATGGCTAGATGAGTTAAAATGGAGAATGTTACGTTTGTCTAATAATAGATAGCAAGGACGCAAAAAAAAAACTCGTTTAATACTCGGTGTATCTTTGGTACAAAATAGTCATGTGACACTTACGATGGACACTTTATTTCATCAACGAATAAAATACTGAATGTTCTTCTTTTTACAGCTCTGTCTAGTTTGGTTGTCGGTTACAGCACCCCTTTGGAAATGAATTTACATGTTAGTCACCTGGAGAGACAGATTTAATACAGGTCCGTACGAGCATTTGGCCTGCATTATACCTACATGGTTTGGGGACACATCGCTCGCCTCGGAAGCCACACTCAGGCTCGTCAACTGGAGGTTGTCCGCGGACCCAGTCTATTTTCTCTCCTTCATGTAAGTTGAATACCTAAAGATACAGAGGAATAAATCAGAAATAAACAACGCTAAACCACAAATCTACTGGGGGATTGGGGGTGGGGGGGGGGGGGGTACTATTTTAGCATAATGGGCCATGGGTGGATATCTATATTATATCCTGAATTACCGTGACGTGATGAAAATGCAGTATAATTATACTTCTGCTGTTGTTTGTTAGAAATGAAACCGATTTGCACTGAAACCAGGGACGGATCCAGGCTATTGGAAAGGGGAGGTGCAACACAGGCAAACTATTAAGAAAACATAAAACAGGAAAGAGTGGAGTGGACTTAGAAAGGGTGGGGTCCAGGCCGGAAAAATTGGTTTAAAACTCTAAAAAAAGTTTTGCGGCTAAAAGGAGGTCTCCCCGGAACTCCTCCCTCTGGATCCACCAATGGACGCAAAGCTGCTTTGCAATACATCCAATAAAGGATAAAAGAGCGACAGAAATACTACAGTGAATGTGACTGTCAATGAACAGGTCCCACGAGTTATCTCTTCATTTGCATTCTTGTTGTAATATATGCCTGTTGGAGCTATTCAGGGGCTCCGTATTAAACCGCAGTGCGGGGACAATAATTATGGGATTATGTTGTTAAAAACGATCGCATAACCCCGCCGCACTTCATCAATGCATGACCAGAGCTCGTAGGAAACCCAGCCTCCTCCGTAATGATGTGCACGCAGTTACAGGGCAAATAAGCAGGATCAGCAATGAGCAATAGGGAAAACATAAAAACATCCTTAACGAATAGGCTCAGATCACATGAGCCGCACAAAAAGCCAAGCAGTTTCACTGGTGAGCTTGAAAGCTCTTGATAGCGGTTAACGGCCTCTTGCTGGGTGCAACAGCGGCTGTACATCAACCGGAGAAAAAGGGTCCTTTTTCTGACTTCCATCCTCCAGGCTAGAAGGCTGGTTTTTGCCTCGGTTTCTCCAATAACCACAGAAACTATAATTAACTATCCGCCTATCATTTTGTTGTCTTGGGTACATGAAAAAGTAGCTTTGGACACCGACTGATGGTACAATGTTTATTCATAATGGCTACTCATTTTCCTGTGGTCCGTCTCTTATAACGAAACCGTTAAAAGCCATGTAAATATGAAAATAAAAAAAAATTAGTAAATAGGTATATTTTTTAATATTAGTGTAGTCATAAAATGACTGATTAATGTATAGCCGTGTGTTCATTATCCGTCATTTGAAAATAACTGATATACTTGCCGGAAGCTGTGTCTTGTCCTGGTCGAGATAGAACGTGCCGACGGGGTACAGCCCCCATTTCTTGCTTTTGACATGTCTTTTACGAGCTATCAGGGTAAAGTTGCCCTCTGCGTCACCATTACTGTCAATCCTCGTCATATACCCCATCGCACCTGAGTGAAAAACATAACAAAGAACAGACAACCTCGTACAAGACCGCTTTCTCATCAAATCAACTTGCAACACAATTACAAGAACAGCAATCTGCCTTTACACAAGAAACCTTTTCTTATGCTCATTCATATGAGGCCTAATCAGACTAATGCAAGAAAGAGTTCACATCTTCTACGACACCTGTTTATTGATCAGTGCATGTTTTCCTTCTTTTATTTATATATTCATATTACAGTATGGTCTGATACCCGTCACTTCCAGCAGCTCGCTTGGGTTGTTTTGACTGATTACAGCTCCCCCGACCGGAATAAAACAGCAGCCTTCCATTTTCCCACCTGAACCATTATAGTATGTTTTATTGTGAATTAAAATAGCAAGGGGTTTCAATATATCCCATGAGATGGCTCATATATTGCTAATTTCTTTGAATCTCGATTAGATGCAGTCGTGAACTTTATACATTTATTTATTCATTCCCGTTGATATAAGAACTGGTAACCCATAGATAAAGGCGTTTTTTTTATAATATAAACCATGTATTCTCACGTAAATTATTATTATACACTTATTATTACTTATTAAAATTACTTTTAAATGATTAATTACTAATTAATTTATATATATTTGAATGATGTTTTATCGATAGAGATGATTTATTGGAATATATTCACTAACAGGGGTTCTAATATATGCTATCTAGGATTAATTTGATAAAAGAACGGTTTCTTAATGGTGTAAGTGGTTCTAAGAATGTTTATAATATTGTAATCTATGGCGTTAACAAGGTTCCGCAGATGCTAATGTCTCTGTCTGACATAATGTATTATAAGTACAGGTCGGCATTATTTACACAGATGGTACCAGTTCCTGGAATTAATGGAGCTAGTTGTTTCTGGAACTCAAAACCTGTATTAGACTGATCAGATGGTTCCTATAATTTATCCTATCAGAGGACTGCACTTTAGACCAATGCATATTGTATATCTGTAATATATAAATTTGACAGAAATAATTCTCTATCGCTGTTTTGGCTGTCAGATGGTTTACAGGGGCATCATCTATGGGGTAAAAGTATATTTGTTATGATGAAAAAAAGGCTCATGGATGTTGATGACTCCTTATGAAAATTCAATAAAAGGCATCTTGATACATCAACTAGGCGATGTATTTAACTGATATAGGCGGATTTTGTATTTCATATAGCGGTAACTGCAGTTATTATAGTTAAATATATTAAGAAGATCGACATTGGATCATTTAGTTGGGATTTGTGCCAAGCCTGCACTCTTACTAGTGTATGTTGTTCCTAGTATATACTCTATGATGGTTCTGCCGTCGTTTGGTTTCTTTCCGTCCAGAAGAGCCTTGTGGGCTGCCCGAGCATACACCCACACGGCGTCATATAGGTAAGAGGCTTCAAACCGCAACTGTAAGATAAAATGATATTGGATATAAATAGATATAAGGTAATTTGGTGTGATATATACCTCACACCGTACCTGTAAGATAAAATGGCTCTAAATATCTATAAGGACACTCGATATGATATACCTCAAATCGTAACTGTATGGTAAAAATTATACTATGTATATATGTGTGTGTGTGTGTGTGTGTGTGCGCGCGCCTGAAAAGACAACTGTGATCAGGTGTAGATCAGGTGCTATCCAGTTTCACCCAGACACATGAAATTATCATAATTAGTAACCACATTATTGTTATATGCACAATATAATACGCCAGAACGTTCATATCAATAAACAACTCAATGATAATTACACAGCAGCATTTCATCGATAGACATGCAATCATCATAATTTGTAATCACATTAGTGCTAAATGCACAGTATAATACCCAAGAAGGCTTATATTTCACTGATAATTATTTTGCAATCTAATGCTCATAAGGTATCTTGTATTTTATTAAATTAAGCAAAGTAATGCAAAATTATTTTCAAAAATATCCCAAACCCCCTGCGGTTGAGGTTAGAATGCGTTTATATATGACGTGAAGAGAACATAAGGAAAAGGAGTATACTGATTTTCTTTTATAAACATTGTTACGGGGTGACATAAAAGCGGACTGAACTGTCTCGCTAGTGAAGCTTGCTTTTCTAGCGAAGCGGTTGGTACGCCGGATTTGTGCGCCACCGACCTTGGTTCGACTCCCGGATTGGCCCAGGATTTTCCCCCTCAACAATTTGTCTTCGTAACAAAATGGGGGCTCGTCTAACGTTACGGTTAACGTTGTTGCCCAGGGAATAAGCTCACCAAAGTGTGACTCCTGGGATAATTAGTCTTGTTCCGATAGCAGAACGCTCTTAAGAGGGGGTGTGTTACGGGGTGACATAAAAGCGGACCGAACTGTCTCGCTAGTGAAGCTTGCATTTTCTAGCGAAGCGGTTGGTACGCCGGATTTGTGCGCCAATGACCTGGGTTCGACTCCTGGATCCGCCCAGGATTTTTCCCCTCAACAATTTGTCTTCGTAACAACATTGCATTATTAAAACAAGCATTCAACACAGAAGGTAAGGGAGAAAATTATTTTTTAATTGATATGTTTAAGACACAGGGACAAGGGACAGAAAACCATTGGTTCAGGATCACACACGAAAGAGACACAGCCGTAGTTCTGAAAGCTTAAGGGGCTTTAATCTATGTGAACCTGAATTCACGTGTTAAAATGCAAGTGAAAAGTATTATGATTCCCACATCTACATAGTGCAACTTACATGAGGCGGGCTATGGGTTCACAAAAATTGCATGCATGAATGGTTGTTTGTTCCGTTTCAGCAGCCTTTGACTGAACTGCACTAGGCTGCATAATTTAAGGAAACATTGAAACTTACTGAACCAACAGGGTGGCTAATATAACATCATTGCTCTGGAAAAGTGAATTTAAGCAGAGAGTATTCATAGAACACATACCTCCGCCAATGGCTAAAAAAAATTCTGGTTTGGAAGGAAAGCAGTAGATTACATTGACCATTTAAGCTTCACGCGAAATCAGTCCAAAAATAACCCCTGATATGTTCTTGGAAAATATTGTGTTTATTGATATTATTGATCGAGCTGGAATAGTGAGGTCTTCGTGTTAACATGATAGGTGGGGTACTGCGTTTATTTCTTATTCCACAGATTAGGATTTCAGGCAACATACCGACATATTGACACGAGGCTTTAATCTCTTTTCTTCGCTGGGATGATAGGCGTAATCTGATGCCTTACATCCTCACTATGTCCGGCGAGAACAACCGCTTCAGAAAAATAGCTCCACCATCAAATCACCGGAGCATCAGGGTGACAAAATGTCATTAGAACCCCGTCTTCCTTTTGTCTGCCCCAGTCAGACCAGGGCGCTCTACGTCGCTCCCGGCCGTGTATGCAATAGGGAAACCCAGGAACCTATTGTCGACGCAAACTGGTGTAAAAAGCCCAGTAATTACAAACGTTTGTAGACTCATAAGAATCCCCAATCCCTCCCTGTTTTATCCATGTATGGTAATACAGGCCTGTGTTTATATAAAGGATTCTTGCGCCACTGCCTCCGTGAACGTTTACTGTTCCTGATTCGGTTGAAGTTTCGTTAAAGTTGGGTTTTATGCCTGATTTCATTAAAATTCTCCCTGTTGAAAGGTCACACCGGATATTAGTTAGATGCTTCTTTACTTAAAGCCATTTTATAACATGGAGACAGTTAGTGAGATTTATTTGAATGATTTTGTATTATATTTTTTTAACTTTTGTTTTACCTGTAAAATCTCTCCCTATCAAACAATCAGATACATGTAAAACAAACTCCCATCTTGTAAAGTATCAGCAACTCTCTAGCCCTTGAAATTTAATAATGTGTGTTGTAAAGTTACATGGTTAAGCTTAAAATTTAAGCTCACCAGGCCAACGTTTTAAAAGCTGTTTTATTTAGCCGAACTTTTACAATGCTGTTACAATTTGTATCAATATAAAATATGGATGTGACATTTCAAATCTGGAACGTTACACATTGGCCTCAGACACTGAATGTGCCTCAGGTAAAAAAGTAACCACATAAAGTAACTTGCTCAATACAATACAGAAGTCTTATTTGTATTAATTCCATATTACATGGAAGTGTTACCATTGGGAATTAGACTTCTGTAGTAAGTTCGATAATTATTTTCGCTACATTAACTATATTATAGTATATTCAGGTATATGCACATTATTGCAATATTTACTTATATTCTATATATGTAACGGTTATAGAATTAATGATATGAAAATAATATGCTTCATGAAGATTACCCATGGATATGAGAGAGAGAGAGAGAGAGAGAGAGAGAGAGAAAAGCAAGTGGTGCAACGCTTTCACAAATTTCCGCTTTAAAGTTTTTCTTTTTTATTCCGTAACATACATCCATGTTAACAGCCATATTGCCGGGGATTAAACAAGCCGGATTACTCAATATAAAAATATAAAATTCAATTTGGCCACAGATTAAAGAAGTCGGGTTTGTCATTTGATTTTGGATCTTGTCTTTGCTATAAAACTGGTATAAAACGAAGCGAAAAGTCCAGAAAGAAAAATATGCAGTGTATCTTTAATTTTTTGTATTTTATGTTTAATGTTTCTCTAAATATCTGGGCATATTTCGTTAGAAGGACGTGTTAACACGAAAAGCATGAAAGTAAATGAACGTGGCATATACCTCCACTAACTAGAAACTGCAAGATAAGAGAAAGAACTCATGTAATATTACATAGAAACCCTTTAAAAAATATTGTACAAAACAAGAACATTAGGCCGTGATGTGTGGACGTTGACAGAATTGCTATCGACTTTTGTAATAATATATCCGTCATCTATGGTGAAATATGGGGGGGGGGGGGGGGGGAGTACATTTCTTTTCGCATTTGAGACTATCAGATGAGGGGTAATGAATTAATATAAGATTATTATTCCTTCATTAAATTAAAATTTCAAGGAAAGTCTGATTCAACGGGTGATGCCTCTTCAATACATATTCGCTGACTCTGAATAAAAATCGTTAAACAAACGTGTTAAATCGCACGGTTACGTGTGTGAATATACTCTTTGTTATGTCTGTGTATGCACGGACGATTTCATAAAATAGGAAACATGCTCTGATATGTTTCAGGGGAAAGACTATTAAATTCGGCACTGTTAGAAAGTCTAATAATAAAAATGGCGGAGATCGACATCGGGGCGGAAACAAAATCAGGAATGACTCTAGGGACCGATTTTTTTTTCTTCAAATCTATTCGTTTATTGGCTTTTTCATCACATAAAAAATCGTTGGGAATCCGTATTCTAGTAAATAAATGAAAATCTCTGACACGCGGAAAAACGATAAGTAATGACAGGAATGGGCTTTCTTGATGGAAACTAGTTGCTTCTGGGAACGATAGACCTACTTTCTCAGCGTTGCCTCATTTTGCCTTAATTTGGTGTGGGGGCGGCCAGCTTACCTCCCGTTGATGTTTGATCGATCAACGTCATAGAAATATGTAAAGCTTGGAAAAGTGTTTTACCTCTGGCACTCAGGGAAAAGATTCGATCTCGGAAAGTGGTTCCAGTCTGAGAGTAATACACGGTGTTTTATCAACACTCAGAACTTATTCCCGTTGATTTAAAAAACATGGCTGTAAATCTATATACCAGTTTTGGAAAGTCGGGCCGACTGTTTGTTGAATAAAGTTTATTTTAGCAAAAGAAGGGAATTTCGTTTCGGCGAATAAAAAATTGTGTTTTCTCCCTCAGGAGGCTGGTAAACAATCGTATTAAAGAACGTCTCTCCAAAGTTATTACTTGCTTCAACACTCAACAAGGGTTGATATAATTTAAAAGACTACAAATACTCCTGAAAGCAATGTACTTGCTGAACCACCCGCATCCGTTTTTTCCCGGGCGAAATATAACGTATCTTAGTTGAACATTTTCAATAATAGAAATGACTTTCATTAATTGGAAGTTCCCCTATTCTGAGCAAATGATTGACATTAACTGCAATGCGACTGTGAACTCTGACTGGCTTATCCTTAAGTTTAAGCAGCATTATTTAGAACTTAACGTTTCCACTGGACTGAACCAAAACTAGGCGACTCTACAAAGATTTGCAAGGCTTAAAGTTTGTCCTCTCCTCTAACAGTGTCTGACAAAATGGACTCAGATATCCACCAAAGATGCGTTTTGTGTTCCTCCATGCAGACATTCTCAAATGACAGGAAAAGTCAAGTAGAACGTGAGCCCTGTTTGGTAAATGTAACTTTGATAAATGACAACAGGCCATCATTTTGAATGCCTAAGAAAGCTGTGCTTACGTCAAACATATCCTTAAAAGGTTTCGTTTGGTTAGTTTTATAATAATTAAATTAATGTAATATACTACAAAGCAAGGACAAATGGCCGCATATCATAAAAGGGAGGAGTACTTCAAAGGACTCATTATTTCTATACTTTATTAAATCGTAATTAAGAAAACTTTATTGTATTTTATGGCTTAATTTTTCAACATTTGCTCAGTTCTGGTCTGGTTAATCCGGTAATGTTGATGTAACGCTCTATAATTAAAACGAGCAGGCAATTAATCCTCTACTGATTATATTTATTTTTACATTTATGACAAATAATGTTTCTCTTTTACATTAAAATTACTGCTTATACATGCATCCTTATTAGTTTCCTGTGTATCTTTACAATTATTTCAATGATTTTAAATAGGAAGATTGCGTTAGGTCAATGGGAAATTCTTTGAGCTGAAAATACATATGTAATATATTAACTCTTGGAGTATTTATCTAAATAAGGGAGTTCTAGGTGCCAAACTCTTGTGTTCTTCAGTGGCCCTTAGGGCAATAACGGGTCAAATTAGGCAAGAGAGTTCTTGAGTGGAGAAAAGGACTAGAAAGAGGTTTGTTCCTGCTTGAACGTTTCGCTTGAGTTCCGCATACATGATTTACGACCACTCTGGGCAACTCCTGTAATTATCGAATCCTACATCTGGGATATATGGACAAGCAAGCGTTGAGGCTAAGATTTTCTGTAGACAGGGGCGTCAATATAACGGTGGGGGTATATATTCCCCCCCCCCCCATGAATTTGGTAAGGCGGTATGGACAATCATCATCCCTACTATTCAGAGAATAATAATTATGTATTGCAATGAAATATATTAACAAACAGAATTATAGACTTTGCTTCGATTTTTACTTTACAATGAAATATTACATGTAAACCTAGTATTGAATTAACTTGTACTGGAAACAAAATACCTTATTTTGAAAAACCTTGTACTATATTTTTATACCTTGTAATATATTTGAAATGTGTCATGCAGACGTCAGAAAGGTATATTCATGTGTATGTGTGCGTGTATATACATGTGTGTGTGTGTCTGCCAGTCATCACCCACCCTGGAAGATAAAATGACGCCATTGTCTGTAGACGTGAGATTTGACCAGCGCCTCTCCTTTGCGTATTAATAACTGAATGAATAACCCGACCATCAGGTTTATTTACTTTTACTTAGGGGTGGTAAGCACGTTCTGGAAGATACTATAGTATAATTTTCAATTGCGCAGGTGTCGGGATAGATGCATAAAGGTGTATTTTTTATGCAAGACCTCTTGGAAACAATCTGTCCGTTCAGCTGTGGTACATATGAAAACTTGGACGAGTTCAAAGGAATCACACCTCAAACATCTCATTGAAAAATTGAACACACACAGACACACACTTTTTCATGTGTTACAGTTTGTGCTGGTGCTCTAAATGCCCTTGGTGGGTAACACTGCTCACAAGCATACTAGCCCGGCATACAAATACTGAAAAATTTACGGATTTCGTAGGCCCAGGAGTATGTATTATAACGATTACGTATACATGTACAAGTTGCTGCCTTGTCCTTGCCACCGGGACAAAATGCAACGTTTATATAAATCCATAATATCTTAACAAGCATTATACACGCTCGATACTGTAGCCTTTCTAGCTGGACAAAGGATCCGCCAAAAAGTTCTACTGCACAGCCAGCTGTTGGGGTTAACATGTTCTTTATAATGCATTATTAATGCATCCTCATCTCTGTGAATTAACGTGAACAACTGTTCACCGTGGAATAAATGGGCATTGTTAATATATTATTCTCAATAACTACCCCTGTCAAACGAAATTAACCTAAAATAAATGATCCTCAAACGGGAGACCAGTTATTACAAAAGAAGGGAGAACTGCCCCTTCAAACCAGGACCAGTTGTGTAGTGAGGATGATACCTGATGAATCTTGATGTCAACCTCCAAGCAGGGGCAGGATATGTTTTGGAAAATAATTTATCCTTGAAATTCCTACGTGTGGAGCATGACCTGATGCCTGGGTTCCAATGTCTGAGGTCTCTCCAACATTTCTCTCGCGAATTTCAGCATAGAGAGCAAAACTTCGGTTCATCTGTCATTCGAATATCGGGACCTAGAGATCAGAGAGTCTCACATTTCTAACTTTCAGGGTAACATGCCGCCTGACGAAAGGGAATGCCATCCTCAAGGAGTCTGACGGTTGGAACATGACTTACTTTTTAACTTTAAAAGAGTTTAAAACCGCACTTAATTGTTCATCCGATTTACTGTGCTGCAAAAAGGGAAATTTCACTGGAAGGATTAGCTCAAATGTAAAGCTGGCCTCATGCAGATTATAGAAACGGATATGCATGTACGCAATAGGAACCTGTTTCAAGTGAAGTGAATCGAATTATTGTCGAGTGTAGACCTCCTTAGTAAACCGAACTGATGCGGATTAGTGGTCTGGTGCGGACAGAGTGAACCGATTCCCGATCCGGATTATCTGCTAGTGCGGAATAGACCTATGCCAATCTTTAGGAGAAAGTGCGATTAGGAATTAGATCAGTTTTAAAAAGCATTTAATGTAACCATCAAGGTGTAACTGCCTTGACTACATTCCGGACTATCCGAATTCGAATTATTTACTATAGTTACTATCCGGATATCCGAATGGGATACATCTGTACTCACCCGCCTTGGACGGTCTGGATAGTGGTTAACAAGGTTGAATGGTGGTTCTTCCAAGTACTTGTTGACGAGGCGAGTGAAGTTAACGTACGACGGTGAACACGGAGGCGCAGGCGCGATCCCCATGTACGACCGAAACGCCTGCACTGTATTAGGGTCTTCTATTTTAGACGTATAAGCTGTAAAAAGAAGGGACACATATTATTCACACGAAAACCTTTCTAGATTATTTGAATCGACTCCATGTTTGTTGATTATTTGGCCTTTTGCGTCAATGACGTGCTAAACATTCTTTGAAATGAAGAGATACATGACGTATGACGCCAAAGCTTTGTCAGAACAGCCTGTAATATGGTCAAACTTACTAAGATGGACTTTCCAAGTGATTAACTGATAAATAAATTTCAATATATATATATAATCTTAGTATTTTTCCTGAAAGCATGATAGCAATACGGTTCAAACATTATGTTTCTATAAGATACAATCTTCTATGTTGCACTTTGGATGCGATTGGTGATACCATGGTACGGACAAAAACATGGTCGGATACAGGATTTAAGAAAGGGGCCCGGGGGGGGGGGAGGGGTTGCAGAGGGGAATGAGGGTTTTGGCAGTGGGCATCCAAATCCCAAATTTATGGAAATTTTGGCTGTAAAGCCCCCCTCCCTTTTTCGACCTTTCCAAAAAAATCTCGGAAAAAAACTTATAGTACACCGTAGCGCTTCCAGTTACAAAGTATGTCTTGCTTTATAATGCATTTAAGCTACCAAAGATTGCACTTTTAATACCTAAATTTTCAAAAACATTCTACACCTGGGAGGGGCTACTCCCCTTCCAATCCCTCCCCCGGTCCGTCGCGCCTCGGTTCACCCGCTTCGCGGGCCTCGCAATGTGAGCCCCCTCTATCCTAAATTCCTGCATCAAAGCATCACAATGCGAGTTTTCAGTATTAAGGGATTATTTTTCTATAATCAATATGTATTTTTGGTCGAAAAAAATCCGGCCATAAATAACAAAAGCTGGAACAAATAAATCATTCAACCTCCCTCGATATGTAAAACAGTGACACTAAATGGCTTTTTCCCACGGAGAAGATGACATCGGCCGTGTCTCTGGTGACATATTTGTGTTGCCGAAGGTCTTTCTTTTGGAACTTTTATTCATGTATACGTACCCGTATATTTCTAGATTTTTATTTCGCCAAAGTAAATCCATTTCCTACATTTGTCCGCATAAGGAGGTTATTCTTCAGCCATTACAAAAAAGGAGCCCTGAAGTCCCTCCGCACTGAACTTGACAATTCTTTATCTTGTCTCCATAAGAAATATTCCATTTGTATGGAGCACCGGTGGTGCGGTGGTGTAATGGTTAAGGTGCCGGGCTCATGATCGAAAAGACGTGAGTTTGAATCCCGGTCAGACCCCTATCGTAACAAAACCCTTACGCAAGGTCTCAACCGCAAGTGTGCCTCTGTCTACCCAGCAGTAGAAATGGGTACCAGTAAATACTTGGAAGGTAACCTGCGATGGACTGGGGGCCCATTCAGCAGGAGTTTAACTCCTAAGTCGCTTCACGCTACAGAAACCGGGATAAGCTCCGGCCTGATGAGCCATTAGGCTCGGGCATAAAAGCCCAACAGACTTATAGAGCACCATATATTCGTCTGCCTTTATCCCGCGTGTATATGGTTGTGTCAACTATAATTGAGACAGCCCAAATTAAAGGGGATGATCATATAGTGGATGATGCGTTTATTTTTATATTCATATTTGGGTAAATATTTTTGGTGGCTGGACCTATTTAGGTACCTCCGAGTGCAAAACCATCGATTTCAAATTTTGGTTCTTTTTTCTTTTCTTTTCTTTTCTTTTTTCTTTCATGAGATCTTCAATATGACTGCCCTTCAAAAGGTGAAATTTCGGCATAATATTGGAGCTAGGACACACACCAGGGATGGATTAAGGATTTATGAAAAGGAGGGGTCAAACCCGGGAGGACTAATGACAAAACCTAAAAAAAGGTCCCCAGGTCAGGAAGAAAAAAAAAAAAAAAAAGGGGGGGGGGGGGTTCCAGGCACACTTGCACCTGTCATTTTGATCATACCTTGACCTTATGCAGGTCCTGCATTTAATAGCCGATTCCCTTTTATTCTTTATTCGCGGCTCGGGGGGCGGGATGCATATATTCTGTTACCTATTCATATTGAATGTATATCAAAACGTAAGGGTTTCATAACAGTTCTAAGAAATGAAATAAGAACTTGAAAACAGAAGGTTAGAATGTTCCATCGATGGTCTCTTTACTAAACATGATTTTTCAATAGATATATTTTTTTTATCTCGCAGATTAGAAAAAACATCCACAGTATAGACTCTTCGCATTGTTTTAAATCATTATACTATATATACATTCGGCTGAGGTTTGTGCTTTCTGAGTGCTTTCTATTTTCGCGGCTGTGTATATGTCCTACTGGTAATTCTAATAAATTTACACCAGTTGAGAAACCTTTATACGCTCTAATGCTGCATGATTATACCAACATCAATTGTTATCTCACCGAATGAAAACAAATTTGAGGTTGACGCTAAAAACTTATTACGGCTCCAGCCAAGTATTATGTAATAACAAAAACTATAGGCGATCCATGCAGCAATGTTAACCATACATAATGGCTTCATCATCCTGTAATCATTATTTGCTGGTTAAATAAAGCAACTTAACTGAATTACCTTATACCTTACTTCTATTATTTATTGATATTTGGTTTCTAATTTCGTCTTGTTAAGACCATAATCTGTGTTATTTATTAGGACTATTCGGTCAGGCGACCACACTATGCAGGCCAGAAAGAATCTAATTTTACGCTGATGTACTTCGGCAATATCTGAATCTAATAACTCTGTGATAACGGAGTTAAGCCCCCGTCAACCCGTTAATACCAGACGCGTCCATAAAAGATGCAAAGTCAGAGGTAATTGGACTGAATATTGCGGGGCCTTCTGGTCAGTCAGTGCCCTGAGCGATTTATTGATACCATTAACATGGGCAAAAAGATCGGTAAAGTTTTTATTACAGAATCACAAAGAACATTTATGGTCACCTTGCAAATAGGTTCACAAACAAAATAAACTTAACCGTATCCATACGATAAAGTGCCTCTTGAACCATCATTAATGTGAAATTTCATGCGAAATAAAATAAAAATATAGTTACACTATCAGCTCTCAAGTGTGAAAAAGAGAAAATTTGTTGATGAAGAAAATAGTTATAACGCAACCATAGAATTGTAATATATGTATTGTGAAACCAACCAAAAGTCACTTTTGTGAAATTTCCTTGGATTTTGGAGTTTATGGCCGGCAATAAACAACATGGATAGTTAAATCTTAAAAAAAAAAGTAAATATGTCGCAGTCTAAAGAACTGTTTTGATTTTGTTATCATCCCTGGAGGCTTTTAAACTGTATTAGGTAATATTAAGCGATGTATCTTAACCGCTGGGATAAGCTTTCTAAGTACAACAGCTTTTACCAGGTGGCCGGTTGTAAAATACTGAAATGCACTTTGAACATGACTCATAAAGGGGCTGTATATGATATAAATCTTCTTAACTTATTCCAGAAATATGAATTATGATAAAAGACTAGTTTAATATGAAGACTGTATAAAAATTAATTAATTACAGGCAAAATCTTGTTAAGAAATTACTGAAGATAATCTTTCCGTCTGCATTTAAAATAGGAACCAAACGAACAGCATCATGTGACTGAATCAGGTGACCCTGCCTCGTTTGGAAATCCGCACCTGCTGCACCAGGTTTCCGTCACGGCTCCTCTTACAAACAGCCTTGATCTTTCCAAAACAATACCTATGTAACAATTTACGTAATGTGTTCTTTATGTAACAACAGAACAAACATTACTTGACCTTTTCTAATAAATGCTATTCTGGTGATTTTCTGCATATTGATCCCTTGAGTGCTATTAATGTGTTTATCCAGCTAAAATTAACAAGTTTTTAGTGAATCGATCTTCATTTTTGTAATGTAATAGCAAATAAATGCTACTGAAACATGCCTTTCTCGAATAAAACAATATGATACAATATTATGCGATATCACTTTTGATGTCAGAATAAAATGAACGACGCAAGGCTTAAATATAAACATGAGTTAGATCCCATGATGTCTTTATTCTAAAAAAAAAAACATGTGAAAAACATGGGAATTTAATCATTTGAAAGAGTAAAATAGATAATTGATACAATGGTAAATGGATTACCGCATTGTCGACATTTTCCTCTATATCCACACCAATTCTTTGTTTATTCGGTAGTCATATACATAAACGACCGGTAACTTATAGCTGTTGGTTGCAAATGTAAGGAATTTGAAAGGTAACTAGTTGCACAATACCGTTTACAAAACTTTAGTTCGTCAGACTTGAGGCGAGATGTCTTTATTGATCTTGGCTCCCCCCACCATTTTGTAAACACGTGAAAATTAAATTTAAAGAAAATAGCCCGTGTGCGGTGTTGTCAGTGTTTTCTGGCCTATTTTATAAAAAGTTAAAGGGATGTCAGATTAGTTAATAGATATCAGATATTGGAATAGGTAACTTTTAGCACTTCTCTTCAGCCAAGGAAGCTGCTTTCTACATATAACATATAACATTCTGATCCAGTGGCGTCAATTTTTCTTAAAAGGGGGGGGGGGGGGGATGACCCGCCGACACACCCATACACATACTATATATATACCTTTTTTGCGCCTGTATGACCCATTTCAAATAAATATATACTTCATCACATTTCAAGTATAATTCAATATAATTTTTACAGTAAACTCATAAATGGAGCCTGTCTATATTCTATTCAAATCTATATTTCATTTACAATATATATATATATATATATATATATATATATATAATCTCTGAAAAGTGGGGGGATGATAACATTGACCAACCCCCCCTGCCCAAAAAGTGGGGGGATATATACCCCCCATCCCCCCTATATTGACGCCCCTGTTCTGATCTTAACCCGACGGTCATTAATGCCTTTAACTCATTTTATTAATGTGCACTAGATAAACCACGTGGCTGATTCGAACCCGTTAAAACTAATTTCCTACATATCAAATCCTGCTTTCATTTTGATTATCTTCACAAATATACAACAAGAATACAAAGCAGGGAAAATGAAATGGTTTCGCTTGTCTGTATGATACATTTACTGATCTGACCCATAAAGAATCCACGACAGTCACTCTTCTACATATGGTAAGGGTTGGTGGCAAGAGTTTTCACTGTGGGAGCCTCTGGCGAAAACAGTAATGGAACAGCTCTGGCCTGTCAATACTGCCCTATCTAGTTGACTTGAGAGAACTTACAAAAAAGGCAAATCAACATGACAGGGCGTGAAAAAGAAAACATGTCTCGGATTTAGTAGAGCAACATGCCAAAAATCTATTGACATATTTTTGCTAGATTCGAGGCTATATATAGATGGGAAGACTGGTGTTGACTATGAAATGAAATCAAACTGCACTGCTTGGTACTCTAGACGTTTGGAAACGGAAAAAAATCAAGGCTTCACAATGCTAGTTTACATACAGTAAACGTTAACTTTTTAAGTAAAACAATGTATTTTTGAGGGGTTGAATTATGATGTTATACAAGTACATGGGCTTTATTGGATCTTAATGAAATTTGTTTGCGTCAACCGATAAATTTATTCTACTAAAAGTTTGTGTGGCAAAGTTTTTGTGCTCGAATATTATAATATCACACTGATTGACACGTTGTTAATTAATGTTAGGCAAATTACATTCTTTACTTGGTAAAAGTGGAAACAAATACTTAATTTCGTGTTTCAAGTTCACTTAACTTTTTTTTCGGCTAAATGGTGTTCGGATAAACGACGCTACACTGTACCTACTTTTAAAGTACTGTCGCGGTCTCATGTGGTTGTAAGCTTCCATGTGGACTCCAATGACGAAATACCGTCCCGTAGTCAGCAGGCCACGCATTTGTAAAGTATCCATCAGTCCAATAAACTCGTCGTCAGCTCCAACCATCAAATAGACTGAAAAGAAAAGTAAAATACGGGTGGAAGAAATAAGGGTGGAGCATAGGACACAAAGCCGGGAGGTCGTGAGTTCACATCTAAGCCTAACAGTGGGGAATATAGTTCACGGTCGGCCCCTTTTAAGGATGAGCGCTCTGCAGGCTTAATTGGAAGTTGGAAGGCTTTTTTTTTTGGGGGGGGGGGGTGGTACTCGGTGTTTTATTCCAGTAATAATGATGATTACACACCCGGGTCTTGCAGATGTGGTAAACACATCATTATAAAATTTAAATGGGCATCTATATTTCCGGCTTTTTTGCCACTTGATTGAACACATACATGTCCTTTAAACAGCTGAGTGCAAATTTATACATCCGAAACCAAACCCTCCAAGCGTAACCTCAATTATATCTTCAACATAAGGTGATACAAAAAATAATTGGGAAAGGAAGTTCATGCTTTCCAAATATTCCCAATGAAACAAGGGGTAAACTGGGTTAAGTGGTGGCACTGCAACGCTTACTGTTATGCGTAAAGAGATGGCTGAGTATCTATGTGATAAATCAATGTTATACGTACTCCGCGTGGTCATGAACGTCGCGTCGACTATTTTAGCAAATGGGTTGTCCCTCCATTTATGGAAATACGGAGTCGGGTAGCTCTGCCTGCTCGTCACGTTTATCCCATGGTATTTTAACAACTACAACAAGAAAGAACAAATTTAAGTTAAAACTAATATAGTTAGATTGTAATAATCGTCTATAAACAAATATATAAAATATGTACAAATATATTTTAAAAAATACGCCGGTCCTTTTAATATCACGTACTCGTAAACCTAAAGAGGTCCTACCATGCACAGTAATGACGTCAGCTTGCGAGGGATTCCCTATATCCATTATATATTAACAAAGCAAGTGTTTCCCTATACGCCCGTTAAAGGGACGTGTTATGGTATACCCGCCGTCAGTCCGTCCGATAACTTTAAGTGTCGCCGCGATAATATCCTGGGGCTTTGATGGATTTTCACCAAACTCATCGAAACTACTTACCTATAGATAATCTCGCCCCAGTTCGATTATTGGAAAAATCCACACATATTTAATAAGGTCAGGGGTTACTAGGCTATATTGTGGTGTTGCAATGATAACTTACGGGGAATATAATGGATTCTGGTAAAACTTTACAGAAATGTTAATCAATAAAATATCTCGCCTAAGTTTGTTTTCCAGCAAAATCGACGCACACGATGAGGTCAGAGGTCACCGCACTTTGGAGGCACCGTGGTAACTTACCAAAAATCCTATCGATTTTCATAATCAAAACACATTATACATAATTAACAACAGAGTTTCTCACCTCAATTAAATTCTCAGCATTATTCACCCATATGTAATGAGGTTAGAGGTCACCAGGAAGCTTTGTACACTCTAATTCGTGGTGTCACCGCAATATAAGTACAAGGAATATAACGGATTTTGAGAAACCCTAATAGAAATATTAAACAATATAATATCTTACGTAAGTTCTATTTCCAGCAAATCCATGCATATTTAATGAGGTCAGAGATCAACACACTTTGGTGGCACCACCCTTAATTACCAAAAATCTGATGAGTACTTACCATGGTGAGTTCTCACCTGAATTATATTCTCAACAATTTCACGGGCGTATTATGCATCATTTGCGGTGCTCTTTTTTGAGAGCCGCGCCCACAATATTTCTGACGTGCTTAAGTTAGAGTGCGAACTACGTAAGACCGGTGACAAAACAGGAGCATGTTTTCACAGAATATAGATCTTCCCAACAGAACATAACCTGATGTCAGGCGTGTAGGAAATCAAACAATATGAAAAAAATATGATGTCGGGTTAGAAGTGAACCTGATAACATATAAGTTCGTTGAAAGGTTCCTTCGCGAAAGATCAAAATGATAGATCTGAGTGCAGGTAAACTTGTTTTAGGTGAAAAAGGAATATTAAAATAGGTGTATTTTGCACTTAAAACTGTATAAGTTGATTGATCGGGTAGGTTTTTCGAGGTCAATGCCTTTCACATTTGAGTAATGTCTTACATTTTACTTCTTAGCCTAGAGGTAAATATGCTCAAACTCAAGCCGCACTTTATAATGTTTAGAAACTCTGAAAAAACCTACGCTCGGCTTTACAAGAAAAACTGTCCGGCCATGATGACACCAACATCACAAGGACGGGAGCTATATATCATATATCGAAAATATATTAACCTACGGAATATCCACTACTCGTAGAGTGTAGGGACACGTTGTATAAGGAGTGGTTGGCTATCAAGACGCAGAACACACAGCAGACAGTTGATCACGTGAAAGAAGATACATCAAAGTGACATAGCATGGCGGATGAAGGCCGTATGGGGTGACTGACCTCAAAGTGTTATCACTCATAAATAAAAAAAATAATAAGCGACTGCACATAAAATATATGACTATACCAGTTTTAACACCACGGTCTAAACGTTATTCTCGATGTGGTTTTTAATACATTTATACCTGTCAAATATATTAAAGTAATGCATCGTCCCCCTATAATCTGAAGATTTGTGAGTTGTAAAAAATGCGTTATTCCGCTATATTTTTCCCAAGACACTTCCTCTGCCACCAAACTCTCTCCGCAATTAGATTCTCGCCTGGACGCTATCCTCTGAGTACAATCGTGATGCATCCCCGGTCCCTTATCGAACCCTGTCATTTAATATCTCCCAGTTTCTCGAAACCGCTCATGGGGGCGGGCTGTCATTTTGTGTAGACACAAAAACCCGGAGGTCAAAGGTCGCATTTGTAATAATAGATAAATACCGCTCTTGAGATATAACTCAATAAGTACTATATAGGAGCTGAACGCGTATCTATTGCGTATTTCCTAACATGCTTTTTCCAGGTTTCCATTTTCGTTTTACAGCCTCGTGACCTATCACTGCATCCTCCAGGAGGGTGTGTGTGGTATTTGTTCACAAAATAATTCATCCAGTCATGAAAAGAATCTCATGAAATGTCCCTTGCATTTCGGGAATGAACCAATGAAGAATCGATTAGGTTATCGATAATTGAAATATTCTAGTTTTGCATGATGTTTTACAAGCGATTATCAATTACCTCGTTCTATATAAAATCCCGAGGACAATGCTTTTCTGTATAATCTGTAGGTGTAAATATGTACAGTTTTGATTTTGTGACGAAACCTAATTCAATGCATTTGCACACCATAAATCAACTTTGCAACATTGATAAAATAAAGAACATATTCAAATAAATATTCGAGTAGTAAAACACTGGATCGAGGTTCGATTCCCGGCGTGGCTATGACAGTAGGTTGTTTATTGATGTGCAAGGTCTTCCAAGGTGGTTTTCTCCGGGTCATCCGGTTTTTTAAATCACTAAAGACTACAGAATGCCACCATTCGATCAATGCCTCGCATTAGTTATTATAAATGGTTCTACAATCCATTTAAAATAAAATAGATAAACAAATAAATGGTATTTAATGAATAATGAATCCACATGCACTTGTTTGCGTTTTACGTTATAACTCAACAACTTGTGTTACATACGAACCGTTTCTTTCCTGAAGTTATTAGAATCAACTGCCATCCCTTATTTTACGTAAGAAATCACTCTAAATTCCATTGCATTGAATTTTGGACGAAGAAATAATATTATAAAACTGTAAGGTTGTGGTGGCCTGTCAAAGGTCAATGTTTTCTTCCGGATCATTTAGTTTCCTCCACCCATATACAGACTACCGATCGCCACCAGCCAATCCATAGAGAATTTAATATTTAATGAATAATGAATCGACACACGCATTTGTTTCGTCAACAGCTCGTGTTACATTACCGTTTCTTTCCTGAAAATATTAGACTTAACTGTCATCCCTTCTTTTACGTTTGCAATCACTCTAAATTCCATGTTAGCATTGAATCTAGGCTGAAGAAAAATGATGAGGCGTTGATATAATAACGGCAAATGTAGACTGTATTTCTGAGACCGGCGCGGGGCTTTACAGATTACAGTTTTCCTTGTTCCGCCTCGGGTAATAAAAAGTAGTCTGCCGTCAATTGGTTGGTTATATTAACATCTCACTGTTTTATTTACCACTCGGCACACTGGAATATGTAAATATTATAGATTTTAAGATGTCTGTCTTTATTAAAAGTTAAGCTTATTTTCCCCCGCATTTTGATTGGCACGGCGTATGGAATTAGCTAAAGAGATTCCCGCGCTTCGGGTAGGATGTGTTTCGCTGGCAACTGAATTAATAAACGTCATTTCAAATAAGGTAACTTCAGTGAAATCCAATAATGCTTAGCCTAAGATCCTGTCGAAGCCTGGCGGAGATTAAACTGATTAATCTAAAGTAATTTGTAGTCCTCTACAGGCAATAAAAAAACGTTAAAACGTTAAACATTAAAAAATTTAAGATGCTCTGCAAGCAGTATATTTTTGGGCATTATGAATGGATTTACGTTTTGAAATTGCGATTGGGTGTTGGTTTGATCTTCCTCCACCTTAATTACGAAGGAGGGAGGCTATATGCACCCGATTCCACACTCAAACTGTTGTGCCGCATCAGATAATGTAGATAAATAGCCACACCACAAAACTTTGAAAATACAATATCCGGTTGTTACGGTTGTGTAGCCTTGAATGACATACAGCTACAATGAAACTCTGCGAGTCCCAGTCCATCTGGTGGTAGATGCCAAATATTATTCCAAAGCAGGGATTTATTTGATCAATAGTTTTAGCGACTAAATGTTAAATGGTTGTAAAATTTGAACATTTATGGACAATAAGCGCGATCTACAGGTCAGAGGCACAGGAATTTAAGGTTCCTGGCTCGATACCTCCCACGGCCTTAAAGGCAAATGGCCGGCAATCAACATCTCGAGACAAATCTTACTACAGGCTGCGAATTCTGGATAATTCATATCCTGTGCATAAAAAAAGCACGGAGAGCTTAATCACATCATTAAAGCTGTATGACATGTATATCTGTACATGGTAGAAGTTATATCCTTACCCATGGACATTCATAAGACAATACCACCAACAGGATATAGAACTGTCCTAAAAATAATCATGCGTTGCTTAAAAGAATAACTTAAGAATTGGTGCAATTAATTCAAAATGGGTTCGTTGGCAAGTATTATTTCCATCGTCAATTGTCAGGAAATATTACAGAATAATCTGAATTACTTTAAATACACCAACCCTATATGTTTTCAGAATTAATTTACGATCATACACGTCGTTTTACTACCAACAATGGAAGATTTGTTTTGAAAGACTAATTAATACACTCCTGTATCAACATCTGAATAAAAACCAGAAAACCCCCTGCAAAAATACGGGGACCGTAAATAGTAACCACTATGACCGTGTGATTAGCTGTTGGGATTATATGGCATCGAAAGTAAATTATTGATTGTCATCATTCACAGTTCCGTGGAAGTTGCTGCGTTCAGTAGAGGGGGATTGAGATGAAAGCAAGAAAAACTAGGTGCACGCGTTACAATCACCCAGGGGAACGGCATTAGTAGGTTATAAAGCCCGCGGCAATGGAATTAGCGGAGATAATGATGACACTCACAGGGAGGCCTGTCCATTCTAACCGCTAAGTGGGGTGAGGGTAACACTTCAGGCCAGACACTATTTGTTATTAGTGTCATTTTGTGTGTTTCTTTTACAGCATGCAAGACTCTACGTGACTGCTACTGATCGCAGCCAAGTTAAATAACAGAGCTCTAGAATTGTGATATCAATCCCGGACTACTTGTTAAACTGGAGCTTTGAGCACACTCACACTATTTGTATTACCTGGATGTCTATTGATTTTAGAGTATTGCAAGAACTGTTAATGTTCCTTTACGTTTTGAACGCTTATTTTATATGTTTATGACAGTTGCCGTTTAAACATTAGAAGACAAGAATGAATAAATTAAACAAGAAAAACACGAATGCAATGATATCAAAAGTCTAACTTTTCCTAACTCTGTCTTTATTAGTAAACGGGACGTAAGGGGTTATATTTTAATTTTGTGAATGATGTCCCCTTTTCCATACAATAGTTCACTGATTAAATATTTAAACATTTTTTTACAGAACGGATAATAATTGAATCAACTGATTAAACATTTAACATTAAACATTTTTTTTATTTTACTGTAAACAGAGATGCTTTTAACTCTAGACAAGTATATGGACTCTTGACTCGGAGTCAATTTGGAAACGGGCCCTTTCTAGTTGCCGTATTTATTAATTTGGTTGACGTGACACGGAAATTCAGGAATGCTCCAGTCGATAAACACTGGCAAGGTGATCCCGAAAGGGGAATCCTCTTATTCGTTTGATTCCGTGCCCCAAAAGGATTATTCAATCGATTTGTGTCCGGGCGTCAAGATGATGGTTGCGTCCGTGCGTCAGGTGAAATTTAACAGCCATGTTCCATTTTCCACGTTCATGTCCGTGCGACAATAGAACCATTAACCACGTTCATGTCCGTGCGACAATAGAACCATTAACCACGTTCATGTCCCGTGCGACAATAGAACCATTAACCACGTTCATGTCCGTGCGACAATAGAACCATTAACCACGTTCATGTCCGTGCGACAATAGAACCATTAACCACGTTCATGTCCGTGCGACAATAGAACCATTAACCACGTTCATGTCCCGTGCGACAATAGAACCATTAACCACGTTCATGTCCCGTGCGACAATAGAACCATTAACCACGTTCATGTCCGTGCGACAATAGAACCATTAACCACGTTCATGTCCGTGCGACAATAGAACCATTAACCACGTTCATGTCCCGTGCGACAATAGAACCATTAACCACGTTCATGTCCCGTGCGACAATAGAACCATTAACCACGTTCTGGCCGTGCGACAATAGAACCATTAACCACGTTCATGTCCGTGCGACAATAGAACCATTAACCACGTTCATGTCCGTGCGACAATAGAACCATTAACCATGTTCATGTCCGTGCGACAATAGAACCATTAACCACGTTCATGTCCGTGCGACAATAGAACCATTAACCACGTTCATGTCCGTGCGACAATAGAACCATTAACCACGTTCATGTCCGTGCGACAATAGAACCATTAACCACGTTCATGTCCGTGCGACAATAGAACCTTTTGTATCGTTCATGTCCGTGCGACAACATGCAGACTCATATGTCTCGTTCATGTCAGTGCGACAAAAGAATATTCATGATAATTCATCTCGTTCGTGTCCGTACGCGAAACGAATCATTCCCCTCGTTCGTGTCCATGCGACAGGAAACCAGTTTGTCTCGTTTATGTCCATGCGACAAAAGACTATTCATTTCGTTCGTGTCCGTGTGACAAATAAAATACACCTCGCTCATGTCAGTGCGACAAGAGAATATTCGACTCGTTCGTGTCCGTACGCCAAAAGAATCATTCACCTCGTTCGTGTCCATGCAAAAGGAAACCCATTTGTCTCGTTTATGTCCATGCGACAAAAGACTATTCACATCGTTTTAGTCTGTGTGACAAATAAAATTCACCTCGCTCATGTCAGTGAGACGAAAGAATATTCGACTCGTTCGTGTCCGTACGACAAAAGAATCATTCACCTCGTTCGTGTCCATGCAAAAGGAAACCCATTTGTCTCGTTTATGTCCATGCGACAAAAGACTATTCACTTCGTTTTAGTCTGTGTGACAAATAAAATCCACCTCGCTCATGTCAGTGTGACGAAAGAATATTTGCCTCGTACATGTCCATGCGACAAGATAAAATTCAACTTGTTCGTGTCCGTGCGACAAGAGAAAATTCACCTCGCACATGTCGGTGCGACGAGAGAATATTCGCCTCGTAAGTGTCCATGCGACAAGAGATAATTCAACTAGTTTGTGTCCGTGCGACAAAAGAAAATTCCCCTCGCTCATGTCAGTGCGACAAGAGAATATTCGTCTCGTTTGTGTCCGTGCGACAAGAGATAATTCAACTAGTTTGTGTCCGTGCGACAAAAGAAAATTCCCCTCGCTCATGTCAGTGCGACGAGAGAATATTCGCCTCGTAAGTGTCCATGCGACAAGAGATAATTCAACTAGTTTGTGTCCGTGCGACAAAAGAAAATTCCCCTCGCTCATGTCAGTGCGACAAGAGAATATTCGTCTCGTTTGTGTCCGTGCGACAAGAGATAATTCAACTAGTTTGTGTCCGTGCGACAAAAGAAAATTCCCCTCGCTCATGTCAGTGCGACGAGAGAATATTCGTCTCGTTTGTGTCCGTGCAACAAGAGATAATTCAACTAGTTTGTGTCCGTGCGACAAAAGAAAATTCCCCTCGCTCATGTCAGTGCGACATGAGAATATTCGCCTCGTTTGTGTCCGTGCGCCAAAAGAATCATTCACCTCGTTTGTGTCTGTGTTACAAGAAAATGATTTACTTTACTTATATGCAATGATTTTCATTCATTTCGCTTGTAACCATAACAATAATTATATCTATATTGCTAGAAACACTCGCTGGAAAAATACATTCCAGTTTAAATAAATAAAGATTCTAGTTCCGTACACTTTTACTACTTAAATAACATGATGGCCAGAATGCATATTACCAATTTACTATCATTGCAATAATCCATTGAATGTTGCTTCATATTGATATTCTTGACCCCATCTTTATCAGTGAGATGACGGAAAATAACACCTTATAGTTTCCTATCCTTCATTATTCTTCCTGCTCTCTCTCGAGATTTTTAGCCGCCGGCAGTAAATTAATCTCAGATGATCTTATGGGTTCCTTATAACAGATGCATCTGTCGGGAACAGGACTATTCATACGGAGATTCGGAGTCTGATCGAAATTCGAACAGTCTTCCTTACAGGAATAAGGGGAATACTCAGCTTCTTGTAGTGTTATCCCATGCAGATTTCACAGGATCTTTATTTTTAGATTTATAAATAGATAAAAGGAACGTAAACTTTCTTAGCGGTAAAAATGCGTGGATTTCGCTTCTTGCTCCACAGATATTTAATTTGATGCAATGAAAGTATTGATAAATAAGTTTGAGAATGAGGCGTGACATGTGGGTTTTACTGTCACTATAATAGTATAGTTTAATAACCACAGTACACCCTGTCAATGTTTCTATATTTTACTCCTACAGCACCTTTTACGACCTAAGAATCAAAGTGTTGTCTGGTGCAAATGTAAATATTTAAAATAAACTGATATACTAATCATTTATAAATTACAGAGCTTTTTTAAATGCAAAACACAGATATATGTCTCCTCTTCCTTTTGGCTCATCCATCCCTGAATTTGATAAAAAAAAGATTGCTTCAAAATTTGTGGGTTCATAAATATCCTAGATTTCTTAAGGTTTTCCTTGAAGAAGAAGGTCAAGATCACCAGTTTTCGAACTCATCTGAGATTTTGATAGAAACAAATCGCTTATAGCAATTCATTAAATATACTGAGTGGTTAAAAAATAATAGTGTTCACAAAAATCCTAGATGTCTGAAGCTTTGACCTTAAAGATGTAGGTCAAGATCACATTTTTCGAACTCACTGAAATTTTGGTTATATCAATTCGCGTATCAAAATTCATGAAATATACTTTGTGGTCCTAAAATTATTGTGTTCACAAAATAAAATCTTTTCGGCTGTTTTGACCTTGAACAAGAAGGTCAAGGTCACCGGATATCGATCTCATCCCAGATTTGGGATGTAACAACTCTGGTATCAAATTTCATGAAAATATATTGTGTTGCTCAAAAGTTACAGGTCTCCCCCCCCCCAAAAAAAAAAATCAATTTCATTTGACCTTGAATATGAAGGTCAAGGTCACCAGTTTTCCATTCTTTTCGAGAACATGGTTGAAACAACTTGTGTATCAAATTTCAGGAAAGAATATGCATTCCTTCAAAAGTTATGGCTTTCACATTTTTTTTAAATTTTGGCTTATTTTTCCTCGAATATTAAGGTCAAGGTCACCGATTTTTAAACCCGTCAGAGATATTGGTAGAATCAATTAAATTTCAAATTTCATGAAATACTGTGTGGTTTAAAAGTTATCGCGTTCACAAGAAATGACACACACACGGGAGGGGAAACAAGGAATCTTTCAGTGAGATTTTCATATATTTAGAGATTGAATATTTCTCATATCAGTTGGTAAAGAATTATAGAGTTTACGGGAATATTATCATATACAGACTGTAATATTTCAACAGCAATACACGTTTACTTTGAACGGAAAATGGACCGACCTCTATCGGGGACACCGTAAAATTATTGGTCTGAACCTCGTTTAAATAACAAGGATCGTTATGTCTCTACTGGGTCGCTGATAACCCCCTTTTTGTGTCGTAATTGGCACCAATTATGGCGGAAAGGCCATAGTCACTCCAATTTCAGAGCTATACATACTGATCAAAATGCAACTATGAATAACAAGATCCGTCTTTATAGACACGAGGGCTTTATCCCGCTAAAGTTCACTTCGCCCCCACTGTAACACCCGGCCTACACCCTTGGTATATTTGCTGCCGACATTTTACAATCTATTCGCGCCTCTCATTTCGCGTCGTAAAATTGCATCTCTTTCAGGGAAATATCAGGCGGGGCTGATGACCTCGTTTGTACAGCTCGAAAGGTCAAGCAGGTGTAGTGAATACCCATTAGAAAACGATTTAGTTCGCCGATCCATTCATGGGCTTCCACTAAACGTGATTGCTGAGACCGGCACAGCCTGGTCCGTGAGAGGTAAAGCCTGTCGCAAAATCCTCCATGTGGTCTCTGCTACACCGGATAACCAAGAACTGCCAGAGGATCCACACAAATGGTCCACGGAGCTCTCGGAGCTTGCGCAGTGCTGTTTCTAATACTTTCTTTGGGGTTAACCCAAATGCTGCCGTTATCTTAGGTTTCAGAAGTAAGTTAACGATATATCCTTGTTTCATCCGCTGTTAAATTGACTCTGCAGATGTTTCCTCCGAATAATTATGCATGGGCTTTTTCTCATGGTCCCCGTGCTCGTTGAAAATTCTTCTGTATATGACCACTTATTCTACAAATTTTCCTTATCCTTGCAGTAAATACACCAAATGTATTATTGCACCTGACTCCTACTGTTCCTGCTACGAGAAATAAGAGGGAATTTTCGTGTTTAATTTTAATTCCGCTGTTGATAAAACCGGCATTTTTTTTTTATACAGGAAATCAAAATGGCGTTTAAAGAACGTTCTTGCTTATAATTACCAGTAAAACCGGGTGGTTAGATTATGGATGTCTTGTGATCAGTGATGAGAAAAACCAGTGTTGATCTGTCGGTTCCTCTTTCAGAATCAGAAATATAATATGTAAATGAACTAGAAAGAATTAATAAACCGCATAGCTCTCGTACTTTGATAAATATTTCAGGTTCAAAAATCAAGCTATGGATTAAGTGCACATTGTTTAATTGAAATCTACACAAAAGCGCAGAAGAGCAAAGATATAAAAATATCATATGAAATCAGCAATGAAATGTTCAACCTTACTCTCATACGCTGGAATTTCGTCAATATTTTGTTCTTTTAGTTCAGGTCACATGTCATGTTCCCATCATGCGTTCATCTATTTCAAAGATAATATGTTATAATCCCAACACACACTGGAATCAATCCTGGTGTCAGCTGAGATTGCGGGGGAAGACTAGCCAGTTTATGGCTAACCCGAGGCGACACCTTGTATTTATTTTTGTCTGCGATAGTAATTTCTATTGCCAGACTAGTAATGACAGTACCAGCTGTCTTAAAAAATATAACAGTTCTTCTATAAATCTGCCTTTCAATATTTGGCCACCATTTGGGCAGAACCCACGTGACCTTTGCATGTCTCCACCTCCCTCATCCGGCACGGTTTTAATCACTACCGGTCGCGAATTTTGATGCAGACGCCAGCGACAGTGTATCTGTGCTACCTATACACGATCATTTAAATTTGAAGGGGCTCCCGGTCTGGCGTCCTCAAATTAATCATCTAGTGCCATGGAAGCACAGAGTATTAAGCAATGACATATGGAAAAAAGATAAGGCTCTATGGATAGATTTTAAATCCATGGCAGGTGGGAGGTACGTTTCGTATCTATTTAAATTTTTTTTATATACGGGTTTTGAAAGTCATAATGACACTTGGATACCCCGCATTTTTCTATGGATAGATTCTAAATCCATGGTAGGTGGGAGGCACACTCTGTTCCATATATATTGATATATTCTACTTAGGGGTTTTGAAAGTCATAAATACACATGGAAAAAAACTCATTTTTCTATGGATATATTCTTAATCCATGGCAAGTGGGAGGCACTTTCTGTTGCGTATCTATTTACATTTTCTATATTTGAGTTTTGGAATTCATAACCTTTATTACTATTTTAAAGCCACTGTTGCGTCCCCCAGGGGGGTATGCAATAATCCCCGTTCGTGTGTGTGTTTTTTTGTGTTTGTTCATGAAGTATCGATTAGATTTTGGCGTGGATCCGACACATGATGCGGTATCAGGAACGTCAATAAGTAAGTAATATTCACAAATTTACAGTCACTTATGCAAGAATGCACATGGGAATATGGGCCGAATAAATGAAAGCATACACGGGTTTGTGAGCATCCCACAATATGGACACCCTCAAGGTGGAGGCTTGCATTCTATAGAATGCAGATTTCTAGTCTTACGATAGATCTATGGCCTCATGCTGCAAAATGTTTCCATCTGACGTCGACATAGCAAACGCTTAAACAAATGATTAAACTATTAACTCCTTCTTACTCCCAAAACCTATCAGCTATGCACACCACACTCCCTCATACGGGGGGCCTGAATGTATCATCCATTTTCTCTACGATAGTTAAACGCTAAGCCTCGTTTTCTTACGTATTACAAACAGTGAAAGGAAACAGATAATAAACGGCGGTAGCCATGCTGTAAATCTGGCATGTCCTACTCTGACATACCAACTGTTTCTTACTTAAGATAGAGACCCTACATTTGGGTTAAATCAACATATCATTCATCAATTTGTGTTGCTGACGTTACCATTCATCAATATTTATTCCCTCATCCTTCAATTGACATATTAGGAAAGCAATGAAATATTGAGCAACCCTGCAGGATGGATGCATGACCCATCCCAAACCCCTTTTGTTGCCAACCCAGCCGAACAACAATTAGATACCACACATTAGATATAACAGATACATAGCCTTAGAGAGAGGTACATATTTTTCTCACAGTATGTTGACCGCCCAACATCATATTTTGATATCTGTTCCGGCGCCAGTGTGGCTGCATTCACAACCTTACTAGCTGACGAGACGGATATTCCATTAATTTTGGTGCCAGTTATATATAGCCCTGCTTCAGCTTTGTCAGGGCAGACCAGCCTAAAATGGAAGTGATATCTCCGTGGCGATATGGACTTGCTTCTCCAAATACTGTATCGTTGTTATCTCTGGCTTTACCGTTAATGAATGACGGGAAGCTAGACATCTATGACATATATTGAAGCAGAGGGGTGCAAAAAGCCGTACATGGCAATCTGGTAATTTTTATATATGGCCGAAAAAATGCGAATTCTCTCTGCCTTTCTCATTGTATCTCTCTCTCTCTCTCTCTCTCTCTCTCTCACACACACACACATGCACACGCGCGCGCACATGTGGCTCTCTGATGCCATTGGATAATTTATAATATAAAATCATTATGTGTTATCTCTCTCTCTCTCACACACACACATACGCACATATGCGGCTTTCTGATGTCATTGGCTGAATTATATGATATTATGTTGTCTCTCTCTCTCTCTCTCATGCACATATGCAGCTTCCTCGTGCTTAATTTTATTACAAAGTCATTAATTGGGATACCAATTAATTACCTTCGTGCAGATTGGTGTTAGGACTGCTTTGTCTTAATTGGTCGTGTGTATCGGTTGTTTTAATTTCATACCTTGACGTAGATACCAAGAAATGATATTACTTAATTACTAGAAGAAATTTAAAACATCCCTTTCCATAGCCTATTCTGCCACATGATGATATACAAACGCAAGTGCTTTACTCGGACTGATAAATAGATTGTCGCCTAACAACGCTATATAAGTGTTTAGAAATGACCTTTGGTATGGACCAATAACTCACCTGGTGTATTTCACATGATATTAAGCATTCACTGAAATCTTATGTTGACCATAAACTAACCTGCTGAATTGTAGCGGATGTCCGGTTTGCCGTCTTGTCCCTGCCATGAACCAGCACTACTTTCTTCCAGTTGTACTTCCGGAGAAGCGACGCAACTGACTTGGATATCTGATCGGCCGGAGGGCGCGTCCTGGCAAACGTAGGGTACTCCTTTCTGTTAGACACTCCATAACTGTCGCAAAACTAAAATTAAAATAAATGTATGTTATCAATATGAAAATAATAATCATATTATTATTATTATTATTATTATTATTATTATTAACGGTTTTACAAATGAAATTTTTTAAGTTAAAAACACTGCTTAAGTTCCGATTTTAATCCGGCCTGTAAGTGTTTTACAAATTGGTACCTATTATGGACACGACTTCGGACAAGGAAAGCCTATGACATTAATTATAACTCAGATATTTTCCATCAAGGACAACATTTGGGTGGCATGGTTCATAGAACTATCCTACACAGAAATGTGCACATAAATTATGTTATATAACATAACATGTTTCAAATGGAATGTCTTCCAAGTAAACCAGACTTCCTGATCGAGAGTTTAAAATCTCTTTTCACAAGAAAAAGACAATCCGTGCAATAAAGAGGTATAAAAACCGTTGTGTGTATATGACCCTTTTTGGACCTAGTATGTATCCATACATTATACGAGGGGACTTGTTGCTCCTCAAATTGACCAAACTAGGAATAAGGAAGACTTAATTGGAAAGTCAGCTGGTCACGACAAACTGGTCATAATGACAGTAGCCGCGGGGTTAGCCGGAGGCGGCGGAGTGGTCGTAATCAACATGGTTAGGTTTTTCACTGGTTATGAGGACCAGGTGACCAGTCGACGTCCATAACGATAATTTATAAGCTTGTTTTCTTACCTAGCTAACGTCTCATCTTGCTTTCTAACAGGCATTTCCACTTAATATAATGGGTAATGCATACATGCATGTCTCCTATGGACCTTACGATATTGCCGTATATGAATATTTTGGTTTTGATGGGGATAAAAACAAGCTCTGTATTATATACCTCACATATTATTTAGTATATCAAATAATCTGAGTAATAAAAATCATTGTTCAAATATTTGTATTACTTCTCGCAGATTAATAATAAGCGTTTAATAACATTTAGAGGTATGAACATCTTAGGAAAATGTGCTTAGTTGAAAGCACGTAGATATTACAACCATCCTTTTAACTGTTCTTCAAAGAAATGACTGTGCTGAGAAGATTTAATTATGCACACAAGCTCTTCCTTTCTTTCTAAGAAGAATTTCACTAACTATTTTGTTTAGGTGACGATACCGTTTGAACTAAACTTTTTGGCAGCAGCTTGTATGAGATATTAATACCCTTTAAAAAGGGTTTCAGAAAGAATTTAATCTAGTTATACTTCGGAACTCAGAAATGACGGCCAGTCAGAGAAACAATAAAGTGACGCCACTTGAGGCTGTGACTTTGTTGTTAGCATCAGCATTCGAACAAGCAGCTTATCACTAAAAATAAGGTAGAATGTTTACTTTTGTCAATTTAAATATAACAAAATATGTATTTTATTTTGTCAATACAATGGACTCGAACACTCAGAGCATTAACAGCTAGCAGGTGGCGCAAGCTTGATAGAAAAGCTCTATTTGCCGGCTCATTTGCCATTTGCGGAAGTAGATTATTAATTGATGTGGTCCGCAGAGCTGAGTTCACGTGACCTTAGGAGACGGCATCTAGAGCAGACAAATCCCCGATCCAGTGCAGCGACACGGAGGAGCCAGACTACAATAGGTGTGCTGGTACATCGTCGGCCAGTGAGGTTTTTATTATTTTTACCTTTTTATTAAAGCAACTCAGGCTTTATAATGTCAAGAGGCACTTGGAGCGGGAAGTGGTGTCACATTGTCACGTGACGTGACACGTGTTTTACCGAAGTAGCAAAACGTGAACGTAGATTGAGGTCTAGATTTGATCTCGCGTGATTATCCATACAGAATCATGAGTTCCCTGGGGAAAATCCGTCTTTCAGCCTTAAAATATGCCTGTTAATACGAAAAGTCTATTTTTTATCTCCTATATATTGTAACAAAGTAAAAAGCTCCCGGGCTAACATCATATAAACAAATGTAATAACATTACAGTGTATAGGGAGAAGACGAACGGCTGGCGCAAGCAGAGAAAAAAATATATACAGTTAGATTATAGAACAAATGTAATTACTTTATTCGGTGTGCACAGAGTGGCTTGATTTCGGTTGCATTTATTTTGTTATAAGTGAGATCTATCCATTGAAATAATAAGCTTCCTACATTCTCTTCCATTGCAATATTAAACCCTGCTATCCATGCGATACGTTTGTGGGAATTTGCTCCGCCTGGTGTAAAAAAGGGAATGGCGTTGTGCCGTTTTTCTGAGTCTTCCTTTTTCTCTTTTCCATGACATTTACGTCAAGATATTGCAAAGATATTTGGTGAGGAAAAAGAAATGACGCGACACTTATTGTAAGTGTGTAACAAATGTCTCGTGGCGATATAATCAGCAAAGGTCATTGACCGAAATAAGCATCGGCTTCTTTTTTCGCCCTTGACATTTATAAAAAAAAATACCAAGTTAGGGGCTAAGGACGTATCAAAGAGAGAGAGAGAGAGAGAGAGAGAGAGAGAGAGAGAGAGAGAGAGAGAGGCGTCGACCACATTTCAATAAGGCTAGCAGCTTTATTCGGTTTTGTACCATGGTATGACAGAGCATAACAACATGATTAATTTTTAAAGGCAAAAAGTCTGAGGAATGAAATATGATACAACTTTTTTTACCTCTGGGAGAAACATCTCTTCCACACACGCATAGGAAAGACCTCCTACGGTCGAAGACTATATATTGTTACAGGAAAATATGGTCTTTTCGGGACACAATGGCCTCCTTGGAATGGATGGAACTGCTACTGATCTGTCCACTTACTATTACCTCTCCCCTGGCGCCTTTTCTAAAGATACAGTAGACGTGATCAGCCAATAGAACACGTTTCGTTTGACTACTCCATGTTTTCTGGCGACATTTCAAAAGGACTCGGAGTCGTGGTTTACCCGCCTGCCTGACAGGTCACATGTTCGACCAATATCTCGAGAGAATTGGCTGATTAAGATACATGTCAGGAACGCGAGCAGAGCATCGCGACTTTTTGCCGTTTAAAAGAACATGTTATCTTGCTTGTTACCTGATAATACCGAGTTATTATGTGGCAGTGAGTTTTTTGGGGGTTTGGAGGTTTTGGAATTATGACTCTGGTCCCCTTACGGTAACACTTCAACCGTGTCTGACTAAAACCGCCACTGTTTAAATGGTTTTGGGAACGAAATACTCGCATTCAGCATGCAAGCTTTCCGTTTATTTATATTTTATTGTCACGTTAAAATAACAAACGATCAGCTTGGCTATCAAGACACAATAGAGGCATCAGATCCAATGATAGTAAATCAAGATAATTGCAGCTCAGTCGTAAAACCAGTGTTGACGAATAAAGAACGGGCTCATTCCGATTTTACCGCGTGGGCCATGAATCCAGTCACTATCATTGTTGAATAAATATGACCACATAACCCAATGTCTCCTGCGACGTGTGCATGAGCTTAGGTATTGTTTGCAATGTTATCACCGGCCAGCACCCGCTGAGTGGATGTTCCATACAATGAGCGGATGCAGAACAGTGACACTTTGATAGCCATCTCAATATTCACAACTTATTGATACAATTTTGAGCGAAAAGCGCGGTGGGTTCACATTGAATTAATTGCAGCATCACTTGTAAAGTTATGCTTAGTGTCAGATGTGGTAATGTCCGGATAAAGGCGAGTTATTGGTGGCACGTCAGTCACCTGAATCATTTGTCAAGCACAAGTATTTCGACATTTTCTTGGATCCTTATTCATTGTTATAAAATGTACCTTTAATTAAGATTTATACAGGAATCAGATTAAGGAGTATAGTCGAAGGTTAAGATCGGCAGTCCTTTACTTTTATATATTAGGAGCTATTCACGGTTAATTGTCTTTTCCATAAAGGCCTTAGATGAAGCAACATCAATACAATGGACACTTTTTTCAATATTCCATTGTATTACTGGTTAAGAGGAATAACTGTAATATAATTACTATAATTATGACAGATCATATAAGCACAGTAGCAAATCAACTGATAATGAATTAAATATACTTATATTTTCTTCGCTGATCTAATAACGTTTTTGATTATAGTGTAAATTTATAATTTGGCGGGTAGTACTTTTATCTAATAACTTTTAGTATATATAATGTAACTTTTGACTTACACTAAGTAACACTTAGGCAAAAAAAAAAAGGTTTGGTTCTCTGGCACTTTTTTCATAAATCAGTGGCCGAAGGCGATTTATTATTCCCCCCCCCCCCCTTATTTTTGTATGTTTCGATAAAAATGTCATTTGATCAGGGTAAAAGCATGATAATAACAGAATTGTTTTGCTAAACATGTAAAAGCCCTACATAACACAGAAAATCTTATCAAAATTGTATTATTTTATCTTCTTGAAAGAAATGTCCGAGCGGCTGGAGCTCAAAATTTGTAAGTTTCTATTGAAAATAACAATAAAAATTTTTATGCGGAGGTAATATTAACGCGCGTGGTGCAAGAGAACCTAACCTCTTTTCTTAGGCCTTAATATAAACGCCCTTTTTTAGTACATAATAGATGGGGTAACTGCTCTTGTGATGACATAGAGGCTAGGGTTTTACACTTATAAAAATCCCCAGTCCTCACATTATTATAATTAGCTTCATCATGATATCACGGGTATAGTTATATGATTTGTTTCAGTTTATAATGTATAAATATCATTCCGTTACAATGCCACTGCAGTTGGTCGGTTACAAATATTTTTAATTTCATTTTATTTTACAATACAATACTAGATCCATTTTGCCTTCACCTATATTTACTCACGTTAAGTTGTCTTTGAAATTGAATAAATATACTGGAAATAAAGTAATCAGCAATTAAGAATGCCGAGTTCACAATTAGTGTTGCTATTATACTCAGAATAATTTGCTCTAATCCTTTGTTAACTGTCACCATCAGAACACTGCCATGTTCATTTAATAGACCTTGCCTCCCGCAGGCAGTAGTCCTGGAGCTGACAGGGCAAAGCTGTCTATGATTCTACTCAAGTCACCGAACGAGTGCAACAGCACTAAATGAGTAAACTAGAACATCCTAACAGTTTGCATATGTCCAAGTTCATTCGTGCATAAGTGAACTCTACATTTGTGAATATTTCTTGAACCCAGATTTTGTGCCGGATCCATTTAAAAATCTATTTTTTCTTCTTCATGAAATGCCCTGAAAACGTCATGAGATCGCGTGAGTTTATCTTTGTGAACAAACGCACACACGCACATAGGAAACTCCCATACCCGCCTGGCGAAGGAAATTGTACAGCTTATTTTACATAAACGATACATATCCACGGAGGGGATGAACCCTGGTCTACAGTGTTGGCAAGTCTTCCTGAGTGAAATAATAGTAATTGGATGGTCATGATCGCGAAAGCGCTGAAAAAAAAAGACCAGACACAAACTGTGATGGGGTGGGGCGGCCACTGTCAGGTGTTGCCTCCCCGCTGAGAGTTCAACTGTGTGTGATATATATACATATATATATAAACAAGGAAGCCGTGTATACATTAAATAAACCTGTGATTGGAAATCTCAATTAAGAAAAAGCATTGTCATACAGTGCGTTAAAGACAGCTGGACAAATATAAAAACAAAATACTTTTTAACCTATATTGAAGTCGTTATCCAGGTATGTACTATAAATGTATATCTAGAAAGACGGAGGTCCATTACATATAAATAATGTTAATGGTCTAATGACAATTAATCCTAAAACAACGACAAAGCAGCAATATTCATTGGACTATGGTTTATTTGAACTTGGCATAGTCAGATAAGATAGACTAAGACATCTCATATACAGGACCCCGAAAGACCCGGCAAACACAACAAGGTTACAAGCTGTGGTAACAAAATGACAACAGTGATTACCAAAAACACAGGTTGGTTTATATACCTTGTTCGATTAGAGCCCGGAATATATACTGTTAGGCAGAATGGCTGGTCCCACGGGCGTGAAAACGAAACCGTCAATTCAATTTGGCGTGTCACAAAAGACGGAAGACAAATTATCCAGTGCCCTAGGGGAGCCCGGCCCGGCGGCTCATGTATTTGAAAAAACAGCCGACAAGCTGATTAAATCTGGGTTACTTCTGCTCTGCTAGAATGTAAATTCTCGTACGTCTCATAGTCTGAAAAAAGTATAACTTTTAGGTCTGATGAAAAGGATTGCTACAATTTTCCGGGGGGGGGGGGGATTTCAACCATGACCAGTAATTTTTTTGTTGTCCCAGTAAGTTAAGAGTGACCAAAACACCAAGATGCTCATCTATTCAATTTCTGAATCATGAATAATGAAGGTGTTGTATCGTCATTAATGGATATTTGATCCATGGAAGCACATCAATTGTCCAAACTGGGCCAGATAGTTTCTAATAGAGATAGAGGGTCGATCGTATTTCCTGAAGATGTGGTACCCATTGATCAAAGGTCCGGCATCTCTGGCAGTCATAAGTGTGCAAAGGAAATGATAGTTGCTCTCGAAAGGCAGTTCTCAGAAAAGACGCTCACCATATCCCGTATCAAACTAAACAGGAAAAAAAATACAACTTTTAATTGTTACTGGTTACATGATTAAGATTAGTAATTTTTATGTCCCTGCGTGAAGAGTCATGACTGATATGTTAAAAATCATATTTAATTCGTACACCTCTATTCGTTGTGATACTTTTTTCCCGAATGCATTGTCACTAGAGCCCAGCGCGGGCCCCAACCCGCCCCACGGGCCCCCGCGGGCTGACTTTTTCATGATTTGGTGGGGCGGGGCGGGGCTGGCCAAAAAAATAAAAACCTACGGAGTGGGGTGGGTGCGGGCTAAAAGCTGGGAAATGCAGGGCGGGCTACTTGATATTTTAGTGCGGGTTTCTGCGGGCCGAAACATGTTTATTGCGAGGAGATGATTACATTTACTTAAATGTAAAGCAGGTCTGTTTATGTTACTTCGGTAATTCCGTTTTCAGAATTACTATATTGTACTTGTTGAATATAAATTCCCTGAGTGTTTAGACAGATTCATCTTTACAGGGACAATGCATTGGTCAGAAATTGTCGTTCAATAGTGTTGTATATTTCGACTGTTCAGCGCTGTAGGCCTATACATGTGGCCAGTCTTATATATTACACAAAAACGGCTGAGAGTAGAATACCAGGATTATACCTGTGATCTTATATTAGTCACTGTATTGGGTGCATCTTGCTCTGTCATCGCCTAGATATAGCTTTACATAACTCACACAGACTGAGATGTGCTAAATCATGGATGAGCCAAGGAGCACTGGAGAAGGAAGAGGACTGCATTGGCAAAGCATAATGGGATAAAGACATAGAGCTGAATTCCTCTTCAGTTCCATAGCCTTCCCCCTTCAGAAAGTTAGCTGATCATCACAGGGATGGTAAAACTCTTTGTCAAACAAGTGACCCAGGGTCATGACGCTCAGCTGACTAGAATGACATTCACAATAGGAAATAAATCATCTGAATCCAAACGTTTATAGGTGGTATCCAAATTAAACTGAAGCATAGGTCAGAGGATATGGGTAACAGAGACCTAATTTCAGATCTCCATTGAGATTTTTCACGGACCTCTCAGGATGTCAAGTTAGAAGATTCTAGGTGCAATGGGAACGATTTGTGCCCTGTTAATGGGCGACCGCATCTTTGAAGGTATCAAGAATATATATTTAAAGAAAAAGCGTGAAAATTTGAAAAAAAAATCCAGGTGGCACTATGGTGAGTAATTACTGTTCTCCAGCTAATACTTGTGACGAGTAGTGTAACTCAAGACATACAAACTTAATAGAAATTGACTGCTTTATGCTTGAGTTTATTTTATACTGTAGTTACCTTTTTGTTCACAAGGGTTTTAATTTCACGATATTTGCGAATGTGAAATAACATATGAAACCCTTGGAAAAAGGATGCCCTATTGAATTAAATGAATAATGATGTATCTGCACAAACAAACTTCTTATCACACAAGTGAAAACGTGGTTTGTTAATCACCAATCTAATCTGTGCATGGTATCGGTCCTGGCCAATTTTAACACACATTAATTTTTGTAATGTATGCAGTTGACTCTGACACTGGTCATAATATAATGACTGTAACAGAAATGAGTGAGGCATTGTAGGATCTATTTTCATCCTACGCTTAATACCAATACTGTCTTACTTAGATTTTATAGGTTCTGATACAGTCACGAAAATTAAAGGCTCGCAAAACGTTCAGAATTAAGAATTCGCGAAAGATTAGCCTCGCGAATATAAAACCAACCAATTCCAGTAAGTTGACTACCTTTCTGGTTGTCCTTTATGTTTATTTGCGGGTTGAATGCAGACTGACTTTTGGTTAAAATGCGGGGCGGGGCGAATGCGGGCTGAAAGCTTAATGTGCGGGGCGGGTGCGTGTCCATTTATTATTTTATTGGTGCGAGTTTTCACAACCGCGGGGCGGGGCGATTTCGGGCTGAATATGTTTTGCGGGGTGGGCTAGGCTCTTGATTCCGGCCCGCGCAGTTCTCTAATTGTTTCACATATTTATAGTCTGCTCTACCTCAAAAAGAAACCTCGGGGGGGGGGGGGGGGGACTACGGACCTGGACAATCGACAGAATAGACAACATGCGCAACAACAACTAGATTAACAACAAAATTAATACAAACAAAACAACATGACTATATAATCTTTTCATTTATAAACTTCTTTAATTTGAAAAAATGGCATTCTTGCGTACGATCATTGTTGTTTCCTGGATCTTGTTTGCAATCAGTCAACGAGGATACGGTTTGAAAGCTGCCATCATGTAAAAGGATGAGATAGTGATTAGATAAGAGATATTTTGGCCCCTGTCCTAGTCCATAGTTTGAAGTAACAGCCATGGGGGATCATGCTGCCTTTCCCAATATCCTTCCTCCTCCTTACTCTATCGGTGGCATATCTATAAAAAAAGTGTCTTCAGGCCGCACTATAAAAAAAAATTAGACAGACCATTTCAAGAGTACATCGTTCGTCTGAAAATTCTCATCGTTTCGGTTCAGTGAACATTTCAGATAAGGACCCGCGTTGATTCAAGTTTAACTCCCAAGGCCCTCAAAATATTTATAACCTGTCTGTATGGTGAGATAGTGTTAGTTTCCTAGTTAGAGCTGGTCCCGATAGTTTTCTAAGTTTCCCAATGGTTATTTTTTCCTCGGCTTGAATAACCAATTCCAAAGTGTTTAAATTTGGCTCTTATATACCAAGGTATGATATAAAATCCTTTATTAATACTTATAGGATGACTAGAATCAGGTAACCGTGCAGAATGTATACACATTTGGCAATCATAGAATAGCAAGGATGTTCAACCTAAGATGTTCAATGCTTTACACGGATTAAAGGTTTACATGAAAAGATCTTACTTTATACAGTGATGGTGTTCATTAGAGATTAAAAAAGAAAATCCGTGTCCCATCTCGCTGATTTTTTTTAGAAGGGCCTTCTCTGGATTTGATGTGTTCTATACAAGGTTAGTGAAACCTTCCAAAAAAAAGGTGACTTAAATGCAGATATCAGTGAGATTTCTAAATTTTGAACGTTAAGCTGGTATTGTACTTAAAAAATTCATTTGGTCTGGCAGTAGAAAATTAGCAGCCTTTATTTATTATTTTTTGGTAATTATCCATTTAATATGTGTAAGAGATTATATATAATACAGAAAATTTTACCACGACTGGTATATTTCCACAAAACATTTATTTATTATGTGATTATATACCTCAAGGATTCACGGCAAATGGTCACTTAAACTCCCGATCTTCTGTGTAACAACTTTGGGTTTCATGTGGTGAGAAAAATATATTCCAGAAACATGCATGATCTATAATAAATATAAATAAAGCACTAACATAATTTTGCTTATATGGACATTTAAAATTCATGCTACATGTAACGTTCCAAAGCCATGGGAATAACCCACGCTGATAGTGCAGACCTCAAATCATCCAAATTCAATATTTCTGTTCATTTGCGATGATTTTCTCAGACACTTCCACCAATAAACTAGAAAGAAGAAGTTCTTGTCCTCGAAAATGTCACCCAGGCAGGGCAGAGAAAAACCTTGATATTAGAAAGTCTTGGTTATAGAAGTAATATTCCAGTGTAATCAAGTTATCTCTTAATACCCGGCAATGGCTTTTTTAGCCCTGACGGGAAAACGGCGGATCAAAACATTGGTTTTATTCGAAATGCAGTCCGTATAGGAAATTCGTTGCATGTAAGTATCCTGGCTTTGTTTCTCTAATTAAATTTAGTAATGCCAATCTGCAAGGTTTATACGTGTGTGTTCTTTCCTGTGACTCTTGGATATTACCTGTAGTGTTATTATATTTTTTTCATTTTTTTCATATCTTTGCAAAATATCACGACTGGTGTTTATATTTATCAAACGACTGCAGCAGCTGATATGAGATTAACAAGTGGCAGTGGCTTGTCTAATCACAGGTCATTTTTAGATCTTTTTTTAAACGATACGTTATCGTTGTAAAAGGAAAGAAAACAACTTAAATCACCCAATGTCAACCAGGATTATGAAGAGGATCTGGAGAAAACCGGAGGATCCGGAGAAACCCATCGATCTTGGACGGGCAACTACACCCCAGTCTAATTAACAGCCACGCCAGGGATTAAACCCGGGTCCCCAGCGGAGTGAGACGAACTTGTCACCACTCGACTGACCAGGCCACGATAATAGTGCAACGGTTAACTGCAAAATACAGAAGAATTGTTCAGATTGTGATAAAAGTACCAACTTTTGTGGAGATGAAGTTTGGATAATACATTAACATTTTTTATTAATTCCACCAAATTTTCTCAGTGTAACGGGGGCGGATCCTATGTTAAATTTGGGGTACTCAAATTTATATGAAAAATACACGGAAGATCATCATAGTTACATTACATCTTATACATTCCTTAATATATAGGTAAGGTAAAATTTTGGAATATTTGGTTCTATTTAATTAACATCATCATGAGTATTGTAAAATTACCTTTGTGATCTCATTAATGTAAACATTTATAATTAAAAGATGACTATTTTCCATTCAACGACATGTATCACTGAAGTTAATTTATTGTTAAATATGAAATAATTCCATAAATCTTCTGTTTTAAAGTAAAGTTTAATCACTATTCTCAATTCACATCTCGTCGATGTCTCCTTGGATGAATATAGGAGACGATGGGGGAAGGCAATGAGAAAGGGGGGGGGGGGGAGGGTTACTGCTTACGTAGTATGGGTTTACTGTATAAACATTACATATTTCATCATACAATGTATATGTTACATCGTGCTTAAAAATCATGTACAGTTTTAGTGTTCTTAGTGCAAAATATCTGTTGTTTGTATTAATGAGCTTATAGACATTTCCATATGAGCACTGAAATAAACCCCTAAATTTCCGGGGCGGATCATATTTAATTATGAGGGGCGGGTCATATTTAATTATCAGGGTACATTCTTTTAAAATGTTATGTAACATGTAAATGTACAACTAAACAGCGTTTTAAAGTTTTATTTCTACAAACAAATCTTGAAAAACCAACAAACTCTATCCATTTGCGTATACCTTCCCTTTTCAATTATCAAATCATGACATGAACATCTCAATCTGGCTAGCTCTTGTTTATGCTTGGTATTTGTCACACACAGTATTTCTCCATTAATTGATAGCATGGATTTAAAAACACCATATAAATTTAATTTAGTATTTACTTCTACATCACAAGACCAGTTTTTTTCTACCATATCAATAATTCTTTCCTTAATTTCTTAATTCATCCACACATACCCAAAACCTGCGCTGCATATTTTGCTTCTTATATGAGTAACCCATGTTTGTTTTCCATTCATATTTAGAGTAAACAGCATGTTATATATACGCTTTGGATATCTATTATTACCATAATGTACTAGTTTTGTCCAGTATTTTACACATCTGAATAACTGATCGACATACATTGGATGCCTTCCAAACTCTCTCAATGATGCTGCGTTCGGAGCTGAAGAGCTAATTTTTATTGTGTACTTGCAAAATTTATATTGCTCCTTTTCAATTATTTTACATCTTTCAGAGCCCCACAGTTCTGAACCATATAATAATACCGGTGTAACCATACAATCAAAAAGATAAAATAGCTGGCTCACGTATAAACAACTATATTTCCTATAAACATTTTCTTATGAGAGTCAGCCTTTCAGCCTGCATTGCTTGCCCTTTCTTTGTTTTATACCATGACAATGTACTTGTAAATATTACCCCTAACTATCTATAGTCATTTACCGTTTCAATTTGAGTATTTTTGATAGTGCCATTTCTCTAATCTTTTTAATGAACCCACGTGTCTAAAAAAAAACATAATTTTTGTCCTTCCTAAATTAACTTTTAAGCGATAATTGACAGAAAAAAAGAGTTTCCCTTTTATCCCAGTTTTAACTGAAACATACCACAATAAATCATGTTGTACACTATCAAAAGCAGTTGAAAAATCAATAAAAGTGTAATAAAACCTTCTTTTCTTTTTTTATTAAATATTTCTACAGACACCCCATTAAAGAAAATGTATGGTCTACTGTCGAATAACCTTTACTATAGCCAATTTGTGCTTCACATAAGAATCCAGCTTGATCAACATAATTTTGAATTCTGTTTGCCAATATTTTTATAAATAGTTTACCCACGGTATTAAGCAGTGAAATTCCTCTATATAATTTTTAGCATCTATGGTGGAAGCCTTTTTGTGAATTGGTCCAATATTGCTTCGCTCCAAGAGGCTGGAAAAAAGCATTTCCAATACACTATTATATAATTGTAAAATATGAGACGATATGTGACTATATGTATCTTTCAATATATCTACCGTTATCCCGTCAGGCCCTATGGCCTTTCCTCTTTTCATTTCATTTATGGCTTTCTGTACTTCACATGGTGCTATGAGTCCATCAAGCACTGTATCATTTTTTTTTAAATATTCCAGAGTATGATTCTTAAACTCTTGATTAGTTTCATGTGTTGATGAATTAAAAAGTTCCTTTAAATGTTTGTACCAACGTACCAGTTCTACTATTGTAACAATTTTCTTTTTATTTAAAAATCTCATGTTTTTCCACACTGCTACCAAAAGGAGTTAAACATGTAATTAAGTCTCCTGGTATTTCTGGTATATCTGTTATATTTACAGTTCTAGCATTAAAATCACCAAGGAGAATTAAATTCATCAAATTCTGCTAAAGTATCTACCAATAAATTTTTCAGCCTGTTGATACCATTTATTTCATCTTCATCCACATAGAATGATGAACCTTCTGGTGCTATATAGCAGCAAACAATGGCCAAATCTTTATCTTCATTAATTAAGGTACCATAATACCCTTTAATTTCTGTTGCACGTAAACTAAGACCCTCCTCTCCCTGTACTCTTCCTGACTATTCCATAACCATAGTACCCGTGGAATGCATAAGAAAATTCATCATCCTTGGTTGCCCATGTCTCAGTGATACATACTATACTGTGATTATTTATTAACTCTTTTAACTTCTACTGATTTAATTTTGCTCTTAAGTCCATGTGCATTCCATGTTGCCATATCTGCATTAGCATTTCTGCTAGTGCTGGACTAGTTTACATAGAGGAAAAATTAAATTTAAGTTGAAAAATATGACAAACAGAAACAGGTTTTTATCCATATGCATGAGGGAAAAAATCCTACTGGTTTATATAATATTAAAGGAGATATGTCTGAAATAATGTGTGCAATAGAAAATCACGGACCTTAGTCTATTGGCCATATTTGATTTTGAGCAAGTCTGTGACCTGTAATAGGTCAGAAGCCCTTATAGGCACCAATGATCCCTGTGAATTTGAGAAAGATCAAGCATATTGTTGCGAAAGGAAATCAACGATAGTGCTCTGGTGGCCATATTGGAATTCCGACAGGTCTGCGATTCGATAGAGATGGAGCCGTTATAGGTACCAATCATCTCTGTGTAAATGAGATAGATCAAGCTTGTTCTTGTCGAGATATCGTGCTTAAAAGAATATCGCCAATTGTGCTCTGGGAGCCATATTGGAATTCTGACATGTCTGTTTTTGGAGAGGGATTCTGTCCGTATAGGCACCAATGATCCCTGTGAATTTTGGACAGCTGAAGTATGTTGTTGTTGTTGAGTTATCACGTGCGAAAGAAAATCAGCGATTGGGCTGTGGTGGCCATATTGGAATTCTGACAGGTCTGTAATTCTATAGGTCTAAAGCCCTCATATGAACAGGAACAGTAGATAGGCAGAGTTCCGAAACATTTACTGAATAAATAACTTGCTCTTTATTAAGCTAATTAATTAACAAACATAAACAGTTATTATTATATCCATATAATAATTAATGCTGTCACCATACCCTTTATTAAGTGAATTATTCAATTAATGGTAAGCCTATGTTTGTTATAATTAAAATGAAACATGTTTGCGATATATACATGTTAACAAAATTAAAAGGCGTGCTAAATCGCGTTAGTTCTGCACAATACTGATAAATAAATACATCCTGCTCCATTAATCTGGTCGCTTGTTAAACTGAATTAACTTCACTAGAAAGTAAAGTTTTAGCATCAGCAGACTTCTGTATTCTATGTACTGCAAAATAAAGGCCTTGATCTAACACTTTTAGATTAGACATTATTTATCAATTATTTAATTTATCTATCGGTACCCCCAAAGTGATTGCAGGATCCACCCCTGAAATACCATGAATATTTCGTGGAACTATTTCTTAAACGAAAACCAGTGTAAAATACTACAACTGTACCAAATTTGGTACTTTTATCACAATTTGCACGATTTTTCCATTAGCCGCCGCACTATAAGGACCATTTGGGAGAAGAAGAGAGAAGAAAGAAATGTGGTTAAAAACTTAGATGAGGTATATGATATACCCTGATATATACATCTGTCCTCATTTTTGCCGAATGTAGGATTTATACAATAAAGTCCCAGTGTAGAAAGGGGTGGACAAATATAAGACCACTCGGTAATATTACCTTCCTGGATATAACAGCCTTCATGACTGACAGGTCTGGACTGTTGGCGGGTCCTCAGTGTATATAGTTTTCTCTTGTAATCAGTCGGCAGGTCCGGGTTCATAACGCACGTCAGACCTTTGTCTGGTCAGTAAGAATTGGTTCCTTGTCCTCGAGTATCTCTTTTATCTTCTGTATAAATTTACCGACTCCGCTGGTGGTTTCCTTTCAATTTCGGGTTTTTCCCATCGGTGAAGCTCCACGCATAGGATATTATGTTCTGATTTTATTTGTCTGGAAGTTGTTATTTGGTATATATGACAAAGAAGACACCAATTATTTAAGTATATAAAGCGCAAACAGTTCGGCCGAGGCTATTATCAAGGGACACTCTCTTTTAAAGGGTTTTAATTATACTGTAGGACTGAAACTGGCAAAAATTATAGTCTCGGGCACTTTATCGAAATTACGACTCAATTACTCGAATAACTATGACACCACTATGACATAACGGATCATGTCCTTACAAGAGGAACCCAGAACTGTTTATGTAACAAAAGATGAAAAGGGAAACACACGAAAAGGAATGAAAGCTGTCGTCATTTGGGGTATATAGGATATATATATATATATATATATATATATATATATATATTCCGAAATAACTTTAATAGATATAACTAATAAAAAGGAATAATCTGCCAGGAAAAACTAAAGAGTTAAGAATAAAAACACACCGTCCTTGTGAAAATTGATGAATACATGCATGAATACAGTAAAATAAAATAAATATATTTAAATATATTTGAAAACTTTAATTCAAATCAGGGTGCATCGGAAGTTAAGAAATATATTTTTCCCAATCACAATAATGTGTATAGGATATTCACAACCATATATATATAAATACAGACTTATTTGACCGAACCCGATGTTTCTGATAATGTACTTCCACGTGTAGGATCCACGTGTACCGATGTTCTTTATCTGAGGAATATGGCGACCAGATCAGTGGCGACAGTTTTAAATTATACAGATGTCTGCAGCTCGAATAGTTAGAGAATGCAGAAAGTAAGCCACAGAACATCAGAACTTCTTCATTTTACATTGGTTGGCTGACGTGAAGTGACTGGTCCATTATTACTCACTTATAACGCTTTGCATGTCTAGCTACAGAATATTAATCAAAATGATTACCTACTACACTCACAGAGACTATCCGTGCGATGGGATCTCCGTGACCCGGCTTGTTCCATACGGGTTTTAGTGTGTAGAGTGGTTTCGAGAAACTGGGAGAAAGAAAGCTCTCAGGGTTCAATTAAGTAGCGGGGAAGCGACACGAGGACCGCATCCAGGCGAGAATCTAGCTGCGGAGTTTAGTGCCTTTTTAAGGTGACGTTTATGGGCAAAATATAGGGTAGTATAACCATTACCGCAATTTATAGTAAGGTTATAGTAGGGTGTAGTCTCCTGTCAGAAGCGTGCGATCGCCTGATCAGTATCAATTACCTGTTGGTAAATACTAGCTGAACGTAAGGTATACTCTAACAAAACAAAACAAAAATGTTATTAATGCACCACGGAAAAAAATTCATCATATGCAGACCAGAACAGAGCTCATTGAATAATAGAAGCGAACTAACAACCACATGTAAACACAGCGCAAAGCACCTGCTGTGCAACACCAAGTAATCCGATAAATCCCAATCAACACAACAGACACCTGGACCATGGCACCCTCAACAAACCCAGTAACCCAAGATTAATCCAGCTTTATTGAACGAACTAAATACGCATACGATCATTTCATGTTGTACCTCATGCGTGAGCGCAGCTGTAAAGCTGTACTTACGACTTCAACATTTCTGTAGTACATACTATGAAAACAAGCTGACAATAAACACTGTATTATATATATATATATATATATATATATATATATATATATATATATATATATATATATATACATTTATATACACATTGTGTATGTGCCTATGTGATTCGGATGTGAACGTTAATATGATATGCAAAAAGGAAGTTGTATGCCATGTTAACACTGTTAAAAAGGGACAAAGTGTTTACACCTTTGAATATATTTAAAAATTTGACACCAAACACATCCTTTGAGGTGTTCATAATATCAGCCATAACCTTGCACTGATCGACTAAATATGCCATTCTCTTAAAAGCATAACTGGAAAAGTTTAGGGTGTACAGTAACTCCTCCAGACTGGAGAAATTATTGATTTCTGCCTTGACAGAAGAGATAATCATTGTTTTTTCCTTTGTTGTGAACTTCATGACTGAAGTACGCCTAGTCTTTTAGAGTGAATCATACGGAAATCATATACTTTCCTTTCGGCTTTACGCACAAAAAGATTTTCTTTGATAAATTACCTTCAGACAAAAACACGATTAACTGATAAATACCTTATCTATAATAATTAATAGAAAATGGTTGTATCCAAGGTAACAGAATTAAAGAGGCGGATTTTTTATTTTAACTTATGATATTCTGTTTTTATATGAATGCCAGACAAGGGCAATGCAGGAATCAACACACCATTGCTGTTCTAGTGTATATTGCATTTTTCTGACACAAAGTAATATGTATACTATTCTTCAAACTTGTCAGCCGAAAAATACTTTATGAATCATTCTAGTTTCATTTTATTTATCTAAAGTTAGTTGTAAAGAAAACAAAACCACTGGTAATCCGTGCAAAGAAACGACTTTCCTTCCATACCATACAAAAACAGTTGTTGAAAGCTTTACGAGCGACACTTGGAAGACCGTAAATAGTTAGATTTGGAAGTGTAATGGACCGTAGTGAATTCCCAAAGTGGAAAGAAGGCAAAATTATTTGCGATGACAGACGTGTGACAAGAAAGAAATAACACCATGTCAGTGATGTAAGGGACAAAATAGCATAAAATAGATACGACACAATACAAGAAGTCGTAAAAAAACGTAGATGTGCGATATACGACCGGTTGACGTTACGACCAAGACAGTGTCCTGGCCATCCTATCCTGACAAACAGGGCATTCCTTTCACCAAAAACAGGGACCCAAGTCGTTCCGGTGGTTTATAAGCACCATTCAGCATTCTGTTAGGTGTAAGAATGGTACTAGTCTCGTATCTTACCCGCTGTTAAGTACAAATAGGGCGACGATGTGGTTTTATAACACAGGAATCCACATAGACAAACCATCCCTTTCCTAATCAATATATCAATTTACATGTATAAGATCTGAAATGTATGAAAGTTAAAATTAGAAAAGTATGTGATAATAAAAATGAAACATCACATACTAGTATCGTTAACCGATTCTACCAATGGTTATAAGACGTATAGTTCTCATTGTTATCTGGTTAACTAGACTTTTTCACCCCGGAATCGGAATGTTTGGTGTGGTTCAAGCCTACATTATACAACCGTTACCGCTAAAGGAGGCTTGGATGAAATCGTGTCCCTTTTTTAATATAAAGCAGTTTCGGACTAAAGTGAATAGATATTCCACATATTATGGATGCTTTCCTTTATATATGGTTAAAAATATAAATAGCTGTTTGATATTTTCATAAGATACAAGGACCTTACGCATGTAAATTCAACGTATTAATATGCTTATCCATATGTCAATTATCATTGATCTGAAAATATAGCTTATAAGCCCTTAACTTTCAATGGGTAGATCACCAAATATACCAACAAATATCATCTTTACAAATTCATTAATCCCGGGAACCTTTAGGCATTGCTTTAATCGAATTGCCAGCAAGTGAGATTTTGGTCAAACATATTAATATCTAAAACCGCTATTTATATATATGAGAAGATTTTTAGGCTTTATTCGACAGGAGATTACTGTTTTTGTGGGAATTATTTAATCATTTATCAATAATACTAACACTTCTTGCCGCACATATATCTTGCACGAATTATCACGAATGTACCAAAGGAATTGATAAGAAAACTTTAAATTCCCACGTTCTCGTAAAGCATGTCTCCCGTTAAGTATTAAAAAGATATCCATCACAACAGCTCTCTGATCGTTATGCTAGAAAAGTATGTGCCAGAAAGGCAGCCATGAAATCATGAAATATATTGCAAAGGTTGCAAATGTCAACAGTAATCATGGCAGTTTCTATGGGAAAGGTCAAACTGTTCAAGATGAGATATCACTGAGATGCTAGCTTGTTATAAATATAATAAGGCCTTTCAAAAGTGCATCAGAAAAGGGCAAAGTTTGTGATATATTGTAAAACCGGATTAGAAAAAGACATTAAATCATGGAGACTTGAAAAAAAAGATTTATCAACAGTTAGATCCCTGAACTCAGAGTCAAATACGTCGATTTAAAATTGAATTTGATTCGTTGAATTATCCGGAGAATAATGAATAGAGAACAGAACTCTAATGGGATATCTCAGGCCTTCTATTGGAAGCATTACCCAAAAAAGATTGCTAGACATGTGACATAAAACACGACAATACGCAGATGCATGTGCGACTTTAAAAAGAACTGAGGTCAGGTAAATTAGTCTTTTTCTTGTAAGTCAAATGGCACTAATGAGAAAAAATAAAGCTTGAACTATCTGTCTTAAACAAGACGGGTGCGGTTTTCATGAGAAAAATAAATTACAATGAGAGAGAGAGAGAGAGAGAGAGAGAGAGAAAGAGATAAACGGTTTTCTTAAAATTAAACGACGCAGAAGATAAAATGCGTTGTGTTAAACATTCCATCACCGAAGACTTTAAATGATTCCACAGAAAACGCCTACAAGCTTAGAAACCTGTAATTGTTGTGCAAGTTGTATTTAATAGAAACGGAGTTCCTTATATTTAGGATACTGAAGGGCTTTATATCATTGCGTGGGGAGGATTTATTAGTACACACGGTACCTTCGTTGTAGGTCATATTTGTACCCTAACATAAAATTCACTCCCCATCGGCACGACAGCGACTGTCAAAGGTTGAAAAAAGTATTAATCATAGATATAACCTTGCTTGTGTCTGCTCATAGAAAAGTTGTTTAATGCCATCTGCCTTCAGATCGCTAGAATTTTCCTGATCCCATGAATATATGGCTGAACAGGTAATGAAGGGCCCATTTGTAGAACACAAACTACTAGCATGCGTATACGCAAGAATGAACAGAAAATAAACAGTTAAAATAAACCAGCTATAAGTCTACTGAGACAGGCATCGTCGCCAGTATCAGACCCTAAACTCGGCAAAATTTTGATGTTACATGTATAATTATTTTTTCTGATTTTAATCTAACAAATAGTACATATTCTACATCCCTATAGTTTAAAGGAAACTACAATTTATCACTATTTATGCCCGATGATGTAACAATGAATTAATTGGAACAAGATACAGTGAATATAATGCTATTATAATAATCCCTATATATGGACAGAGGAGGAAACGAATCGTTTAATATGGATAACAGGTCTTATGCGGTGAAAAAAACAATAAATTTTACTAAACACAATTCACAGAAAAATATATTATCTGAGTCCCGTCAAGGGAGACAAGGGAAAATACGTTGAATTCGTATATTATATCTTCCATAGGATCTAAAAAGGCGTTCTGTTTAGGAAATGTTCATTGAAATATAATCCTGCTCTACCTGCGTGGTGTTTGATTTCGCTATACACCTTGTAAATGGTAAATTTTCAGAGTTGTAAATCTAAAATGCTGAACACAGAAATAGCGGTATGATAACAGTGCTATCTTTAGTCAACAATTATGTGGTTCCAGAAGCTGGGTAATGGGAAGCTTACGTTTGCTTTTTCCCTTGTGAGCAAGTTTCACAACATCGTATCGCTTTTTGTCGAGTTTAAATGTCAGTATGACGTATACTTTACCGCAGCATATATTTGCATTTCAGGAATTTCGTGAACATTTGATGAAATTACACCAGGCAAAATTATTTTGTAAAAATTACCTGTTCATTGCTATTTTTTCTTTTTCATATCAGTGTTTATATTAAAGGTACATACTAATTTGCAATGTGCATTTATCTCACATAAATGCATTTTTCCTGAATACAATTGTTTCCCAGCAAAACAATTCCTGCATATGGACTCTAATTCACCTGTTGTATACGTTGATAATGTTCTGTTTTTGAGTAAAAACAGTCCACGTGTTTCTGTTTACTTTAACAGGATTTGTGACTAGGGCTCCGACCGTGCGCATGCACAACAACTCCGAAAGAAGAAACATGAAGAAACATGAAATAAAAGACAATAACATCGGTTTGAAAAATGAATAACCTATATATGTGAAGTGGCTTATTGCACCCGGTGCAAGCTTATTCCCTATCGCCTACAGGAGTAAGCAAACGGTTCATATATGCTTATATGATAAAAACACACACCGTTTGGTCGTTGTGTAACTATTGAGAACAAAACAAATGCTGCCGGAACAAGTAGCCAAGATAAATTCGTTCGGTGAAGAGGCCTTAGGTTATTCGCAAATACTTTTACAATTACTGTTACATACACTATACAGAGAAATAACTGGCCACATCGCTCAATGGAACTGCAGACCCTATCACAATAAGAGTTATGTCAAAGTAGAACCAATCAGAGATAAAGAGGATATGTTAAAATAATATTTACGATTGCCGAGCACAAACTGTAAACTTAGGGCTAAAGTGAGTTTCATTAATAATTGCTCCCTTCTTGTTGAACTGATAAAATTGGACAATATAGGACCAAGGTCGTGTACAAACATAGTTTAGGTCTGACCACATTATATGATCCATACCTATGGACATGTAAGTTGTAATAAAATGGTCCAATATCACGTAGTGTTACAGTGGCAACGATCGGGCAAGAAATGTAAATGCAGATGGCATTAATATAAAAGTCTTGTGAAATAGGTAAAGATATTAAAATTCAAAAAGAATATCCATTGACGAAATATCTGATGTTTGTATAAATTTGAAGGTATAGTATGTATTGCTGTTTATATTTAATCTTAAATACAAAATCATACAAACTATATATCATATATTTAACAGACCAACCATGCTTTCCCCTTTTATTACATAGTCTGATATTCTCCTAAACTATTCAGCATCTTCTCCATCATTTCGCTATTAAAGGTAGTTCATGTTTTCTCCTATGTCATTTAAAGTAGGAGTGACAAAAATATAGCTCGCTGGTGGATATTTATGAAGTGAGTTTAGGTAGGAAATTTCATAGTGAACTTAAAAGTTCAGACCAGAACATATACTGCCACTGTTGCACAATATCCCATGCTGTTGGTCGGAGGAAGGATAACAGATACCGATTCTTTTAGAGTTAAACACTATTTTAGAAGTATTTATGAGTACATCAAGTGTTTAACCCAATTATTATGAAGAAAAGCACATATATAGAGTGCTTGTCGAACTTAACAAACAAAAGTAGAAGCAAACATTTCCACAATGCAAAAAGCATATTTGACGACTCACGCGGTGTTCTGGAAGTGATCTTAAAGATGAAAGCGGAATTAATAAATTTGACCATGACTCAACAACTGGGCAAAGTTCAAGTCAGTTAAGAAAGAAGCTAAATTTAAAACACTTTCGAGGCAATTTGAAGAAAACCTGTGCATGTTATTGTTTAGATTCAATAGATTTAATATATGAGGCAGGTAGGGAAATTGTAAATTCGAATTTGTTAAGAGCAAGAATATATATGACTTATGACTTAGTTATATCAGATGTCTGCAATGTATAAGGAAATTCAAAGCAAACACAAGTTGAAACACAAGTTATTTAAAAATAAGAACTTTTTTCGAAAGATATATACAACGATAAGAATTAAACAAACAAAAGTAGAAGCAAACATTTCCACAATGCAAAAAGCATATTTGACGACTCACGCGGTGTTCTGGAAGTGATCTTAAAGATGAAAGCGGAATTAATAAATTTGACCATGACTCAACAACTGGGCAAAGTTCAAGTCAGTTAAGAAAGAAGCTAAATTTAAAACACTTTCGAGGCAATTTGAAGAAAACCTGTGCATGTTATTGTTTAGATTCAATAGATTTAATATATGAGGCAGGTAGGGAAATTGTAAATTCGAATTTGTTAAGAGCAAGAATATATATGACTTATGACTTAGTTATATCAGATGTCTGCAATGTATAAGGAAATTCAAAGCAAACACAAGTTGAAACACAAGTTATTTAAAAATAAGAACTTTTTTCGAAAGATATATACAACGATAAGAATTAAACTAAAATCCTCTTATTTTACTCAACCTATGACTACTTACAAATCAAAAGAAACTGAGACGGCTTATGTGTAAATATAAACTTATTACAGAACAATGAAACATTAAATTAATTTAAAGAGCTTTATAGAAAAGACTATTAGCTCGGACAGTGACAGTATTCTTGAATTCTTTTCTTCATGACTAGCTTACTCGACAGAACAAAGATACGTTGAGAAAATCATCCTTATTTAAAGAGACATGTGTCTGCTGAGTACTATAAAACCGGCTTTGTGTATATAAAGGCGTGCACTAATTCATAGTAAGTATACATAAAAGAAATACCACATGCGTGTTTTGGAGACTTTCGTGGTACATTCATCAGCAACTAACTGTAATCGACATCTTACAGAGCATCGTAGCGACATTTGATTGCGCCTGAACACCTCTGATTTCACTTGTCTGTGATTAAGTGTTTTTATGTCAGAATTAACGGACAGAGAGTTGAATGTCTTCCAGTCTGTTGTCCCGTTAAACCTACTGTTGGGTAACGTGTTACACCCTCATATACAACCAACCGTATATGAAAAACGCAACCATGACGTTATTAGGGTAAGAGCGGGAAAGCCCTAGAGAGTTTCATCTGAAGAAAATTGCCAGTCTAACGACTTCCTGTATCATGGCCGAAGAGGCAATAAAACATGATAACATGGCGGGAGTCTGGATTTTCGAACCTTGTGGCTGGTGTTACGATCTTCATCTCAACGTCGCTCACGCTGCTCGTACACATGCGATTAAAATGATTAAAATAGCTCGGGGCTCATACAATATAATAAGACCGAAGTTTTAATGTCGAAAACTTTGACTTTACAGATTAATCGCTAAAACGTTGGTGTTTAGCTAATTGATCACTAGTAATACAGCACCTATAGGGACATTGATTACATCGATTTTTTTTATTTTGAACATTTTATCAGGAAAATTTCCAGTTAATGAGGGAACTGAAAAAAAATTCTTCATAACAGGTTTTTCTGGACATCGTTCCTAGTGTAATCTGGATAAAAGAGCTGTAGCGTGAATTGCCACATGGCAACAACTTGTTGATAAATGAAGAAATGCTACTTGAAAATTTTGCATATGAACATATGAACGCGCTTGCATATTTTAAACCTTTATTCAAATACCTGATATTGTTATCTGAAGTGAAGTAAAAACGAACAGAATTCTGGAGAATGACTGGACCCTGAAGCTTAGAGATAGCACTGCAAAGAAGACTAAGTTTCAAACTTTCCAACTTCACGGTAATTCCATAAACATGTTAAGTGTTCGCTTCTATATCTGTGGGTTGAGATATTACAGACGTCCCGGAGCCGACCTCAGACCATATGAGGTGTTCTAGACCAAGGAAAAAGGATTCTTCCTCCGATGTACTGATCACAGAACGTGGGAAAGATTAATCTTTGACCACGGAAGGTGGTTAACCTGACTACAGGGGCAGGCGAAGGAAAACGATAATGAGGCTCTGCTTGAAGTATGATAGAAGAAGAACAGAAGGTGACTACTTCACGTCACAAAGAATGATCATTTCGACTTATAGCGCTTGAATCACAGAGCTCAGACGACATAAATTGGCAGCTAAGGTACCTCTGTAAAATAAATTAGTAGCAGCCACTAGCTTCAGCCGGTGCTTTCAATTTGCCTGTCTAGGTGCTGCCGGCATTTGTTTTACACAAAAAACTGGAGAAACCCCTTGTCCCGCACAAACACTCATACATTTGTTATTGTAAGTACTATAGCGACTAGACACGAATGAAGCACAATAAGGAGATTTTCTTCATTATTTTTAAATCAAAGTAAAAACTGACATGTAAAAGAGAAGTTACCTTTCATTATCATAGGATACATTGACAACAATTTTTTTCTCAAATGTCTTTTACTTCTATTTACGGTATATATTACAATACTTGAACTAATTATATGTATTTTAAGGCTTTATATTTTTTATACATCACTTTATTTTAGTATCCTTCAGCTAAGATGATTCCAGCGTTCCTTGTCTGAATTATATATGCGATCTTTTTCACTGACAGGGCTCTAATGGGCTGCTTGTAATACATCTGATTGAAATTTGTTACTTTTTGTTACGTACCAAATTTGTTAATTTTTGTAACGTACCAAATGTGTTAATTTTTTTAACGTACAAAATGTGTTACTTTTTGTAACTTATCAAATGTGTTACTTTCTGAAAAAAAATTACATGACTTAAGAACCACAGAGCAAAGAACGAAGACACAATAAATTTGTATAACAAAGATGCCGTAGGACATTACGCAGTAAATCCAACCACAGACGAGCTCGACAGACGCGTCATCTGACAGCAATAAATTCAGTCACTGCAGGGTCTGATCTCGTAGAATATCATTCTATATCACAAAGTAGTGTAGCCCACAATTCCTGTCAGCCAAAGAGAGACAAATCTGGTACATTAATGACCAGTTATATTGTAATGGGCATGCTGCCCAACTACTTACATCATGTGGACAAAAGACAGACTGCTGAAGAGGAAGGAATCTACGTGTTTAAATCACAAATCTTAACAACTACTGGCCCGTTCTTGCCATTTTTGGGGCAAATTTCTTTAGACACCTAAAAAAGCATCACTTACAATGGATATGCTAAAGACAACGAAAACCGTTATTAACATCTAATTAGCGGGCTATATTTTCAGACCCTTTTCAATTCAGCTTGTCCATTTACCTGTGGCTTGTAGGCAAACAAAAATTAGAATCTTGGATCCTTCAAGTACAATCCCTAATGAGCGGTTGATTCATTTAGGTTGGGTGAAAAGAGTCATAAAAATCTCACTCTATATACTCCTTATTCATATCAGATTGTTCGTTTGTAAATATTATAGCGCGGTCAGTGACACAACGGAAATGCATAAAAAGTTACTATTTCATTAAAATAATTTACGCTCTGATGTCCTGTCTATCGACGTTAACGGTTCGAGTGACGCTTGATCTTCAAAATGTCCTTGCTTCCAGATCTGACATCCATCATCTATCGCCGTGAATTCAATTACAAAGATAACGTGGAAAATGACATTTAAAACGATTACGGGTATGGCGACGCGATTAAAAATAATTCTCATATTACCAGGGTCTATGAATGCTTTTGTATGAAACGACGAGAATGGAATCCATTTTATCGCATTATGGAGGTAATCAACGGAGATAGGACACCAGGGACATGAGGAGGCACCGGAAAGAATGGAGCAAGGCACCAATGTTATCATATGTAGATGTTTTGCTACTGTCGATTTATATGCATAAGCAATGCCAGCTAAAACTGCTTAAACCTATTACCCGCAAAGCATTTAACTAATGCATCGAAGAATAAATTCAGAGAACGTAAGATATGTCACGTATAATCATGCATTCACATAAAATAAGGAAGTCTTTCAGACGTCTTTCGAAACCGACCATATACGGAGAAAGTGCCCGATAAAGAGAGATGCCTTATAAAAATGAAGCCTGCCGTGAAAGAAGGAGGAAAAACGTCTTGTGAAGCCGACCATAGTCAGGCTCTGGGAACCTCCCACAACTACGTAATGCTAGCTAGACATAGTCAGGCTCTGGGAAGGTCTCACAATAACGCAAGGCACCATGGAGATAGCCAGGCTCTTGGAAACGTCTCACAATAACGCAATTCTCGAATTCAGGCTCTGGGAAGGTCTCACAAAAACGCAGGGCACGAAGGAGATAGTCAGGCTTTTGAGAACGTCTCAGAATAAGGCAATGTCGGAGAAAGAAGGAGAGTCAGGCTCTGGCTAACGTCTCACAAAAACGCAATGCACAAAGAATCTATAGTCAGGCAGGCTCTGAGTAGCATATCATAATAACGCAATGCACAATGAAGATAGTCAGGCGCAACTTTCCCCTCTGGTATAATGTCTATCGGGTTGAGAGATAGTCAGGCTCAGGGGAAGGTCTCACAAAAGCGCAATGAACGGAAGAAATGGTCAGGCTCTTGGGAAACGCAAATATTAGGCATTTGGCCTTTCTCACAACGACTCAATGCACGAAGAAGATCCCGGGATTGCCAGTCACCAGAGAACCCCTTACGAGATGGCGTCATTTCACCCTCTGTTATAATGTATATCGTGGTGTCAGAGTGCCATTCTGAGTAATGTCCAAACGGCAGTGTAAGGCTTAATGAGGATTCACATATTTTGTTCAGTTTTGACAACCCCTCATGGTCTGCAGGTACGCTGTCCATTCTGTCCGCATGAATGCAAGCATGTCTTGCACGGGTTACTGGACGATAGTTAATTTGTACTCGGCTCATACTTGACCCATAGAGATAGATTTTCATTTTGGTTTTGATTACCGTTTGTAACCACCATATCAATACAATAGGATTGATGGCCGTCGGGGTGCATTTACAAGTATGACTTCATTGACTTGATAGGGCACATAATATAATCAATGCTAAAGCAACACCATCGATGCGCAGGGGACGAGGGGGCTATAGATACCAAAAGAATCGGAAACATAATTAACTAGCTACCCGCATGTATGTCATGATACCGTTTACACATGTTATATGTTGGATGGTAAAAGACCACATATGCTCTGGCTCTTTATATACGAGGATACGGCATCAGACCAACCCACCAAGAGACCGTCTAGTCTGAACCAGACCTCATCATTCCAGTATCCCCGGAGTCCCAAACTGTCGTTCGATACTCCATACATCGGTAAAATCTGAAAGTTCGTTAATTACACTTGCCAGTGAAATGTTTGTGCTTGGTATTTCTTGGCATTCTCGAGAACATAAAACGGTAAAGGATAGTTGAAAATCAAGAAGCTAACGTTGGATTTCAAAGGGTTATATTTTTTCTTCCATACTGGGATCTGCACGGAAGCAATACCAGCTATTGGTCAATATACCTATTAATTCCAAGTTATTCGCCAGGTCTGGACACTCCAATGCAAGATAGAGGCTGGAGCAAAGGCCATACGATTGTATTTTTAATCTTGCAAACAAGCTTCGTCCTTAAAACGAATCTTTTGTGGCATTTATATGTCTAACCACAAAACAGACAACATGATCAAAAGAAAGAAAAACACGATCGAATCTTCAAAGATTGGAAGCAAGTATAAAAATGTCTACAATATCAACGTCGAGATTTTGAGACCCCATACTGGGGCCTACAAAAATGATCCAAGACTTTCTTTTTTCCCCACCACAGAGTGTCCTCATCCAGTGTTCTGCGCCAGGACCAGCTGGCCCGTCTTTACCGACAAAGCTGTCTGAAATCTCCTCACGTACGTCATGATGAAAATCACTCTGGTTCGTTTTAGCCACCTCTGGAAAGAAAACAAACGGATAACTGGACCCGCAGACCTGGCAGGAATTGGTAGGCGGGCTCTTCTGCATATTAGTGTTTGGAGGAGTACATCAAAATGTGATAAGTATCATATCAGTCGTACTCGCATTTTCAAGGTGCATAGGCAGCCGCAATACACAAGCTGATCGTACTGATCGTAAGTGCCGGGCTCAAGCATTGATTGAATCGTTTGAACAAAAAATTTCGAGATTCAGATGAGCCCATTTCCTTGTGATCTGACGGTAGGCTTAATCTGAATTCAGGGCCCTTTTCGGTCCTATAATTATGCAAAAATCCGATCCAACTATTCTGTACGGGGGACCATGTAGCAAGTTTTGTGATATACAGGTTCAGGTAACTGGTATGATATAAAACACACGCATTTATCCCACGATTTATATAAATATACCTAAACAAAGTACAGATTATATTAAATATTTTAAATGTGTGTTACACAAGTATTAAATTATAACTTAAGGTAACATATCTATATCGTTAGTACAAAAAAAAAATAAAAATTTAAAACAAATAGAACGCCTTCAAACACAGCATATGGACATCAACTACACCATGCTTCATTCCAATGGGTTACAGAGACGTACACATCTGCCGGTGAAAATACAGATATTCTCTGATTAATCCCCGTCTTCTCCTTTAAAGCAGGGCATTTTTTCTAGAGGTTAATGGCTAAGTAATCATTTGCCAGCCTCAGATCCCCGGGGGCAACAGACGCACGGGAATAGTCGGGCACCAGACGGGGAGAGCTTACTGTCCTTAAAACCGGCAGAACTGTAATCATACACATTGTAACAGACTGCCACCGGATGTAACCCTGGGGGCGGGCGGACGTGAGGAATATGATGCATATATATATATATATATATATATATATATATATATATATATATATATATATATATATATAATTAATGCTATAGCCGTGTTAGTCGGTGGTCAAAATGTAGGTAAAGTGAAAGAGTGACGCCTTTTAGATATACTAACTTGTTTATTAACACACGAGCTTTCTAAGTGCATAGGCTTCTTCTTCAGGTGGTGACGCAGAAGCCTGTGCGCTTCGAAAGCTCGTGTGTTAATAAACAAGTTAGTTTATCTAAAAGGCATCACTCTTTCTCTATGCTTATATATACATATATATATATATATATATATATATATATTTATATATATATTATGAACGGGATAAGGGTTTTAACTGAGGTGACTCCCCAGTTCCTGTTAGATGATGCCACAAGAATGTGTCATCGCGAGAAAACTTTCAAATATCCTCATATCCCAAGCTATAATATATATATATGTATATCTATAGAGCCTCATACTGACAGGGTTTACGTGGTATGAAGGAAATTATCCCCGAAACGATCACCAACACATACATTCTTGTAGTATTGAAAATCTCATCTGCAGTTAGGAAACTTACCAGGGTTTCAGGAAAAACGTGAAAAAAAAATTGAAATGCACGGATGGTTCATGGTCATCGCAGGGAGCTTAGTTTACACACTGCGCATAACATCACTCGCAAGCGACGACTCCGCTGGTTAGGGATTGTGGGCGTTACAATCTAACATGCACAATGCACCGTGGCTTCTAAATACACCAGCGGCGTAGGTATACATGTAGTGAAGAGAGTAATGAAGTCCATTCAAATATGTTGGACAATAATTATTTCATGGTAAATTACATAAACATGGGTGTTTCTGTGGTAATAAAGGATTTCACAGAATAAGTACACATTTTGTAAGCGTACGCATGTGAAATGTAATCAGAAAGTTTTTCCTTGAAAATTTAATCTTTAAATTTTGCTTTTAAAATTTTATAGATGAGACAAGTAGACAGGAATAGGATCGTTTTGAGTAGAAACGACCTCTGGCGGAAGGTTGGTTTACTGATACATTGTGCTTTTCCGGTATAGACTGAAATCCACCCGCAATTACGGTCCTACAGCGCGGGGTTTCAGTTTTTAACACTGGCACTGAAACTGGAACTATGGTGCAGACAGACATCACACTCTTACGTAGCAACATCTGTTAGGATTCCCAATGACGCAATTTATTCAGACGCTACTTTCGGTGATACAAGTCTCGGCTTGCACCTAAGAACAAATTTTGTATCAGAAGCAGACGTGGTAAATGTTCAGTTTGTTTACATTGAGAAATAACCCTACACCGTTACAAATATCCTATAATACGAAGCAAATTTAGCCAATTCGGTTAACAGAAGGTGTGAAAATATTTCCCGAGATATGGCAAACGCAGCGTGTAAAACATATTTGACATTGCGATCTTGTTGCCCAGGACTGACACAGGTTAAACCGGCCCAGCCACCGAACATGATTCAGTTAACCGTCAACAATGAGGCCAGTTAACCGCCCCACAAACAGCAGGTTGTTACTGTTATGTATAACATTATAATTATGACAGCGTCTAAGCATTCATACCGATCACAGGCTTCTCTTTTTCCCATTGACTAGACGATATTGATCGGTCGCTCGTTTTCTCCCTCAGATGGTTTTGATCATTAGAGCTGGAGCTTTATGGTCAGGTCGTTTATGTCTGAGTACACGTTGAGATGATTCAAGTACAACACGCTGGCTTATCAATGCACAGAAGTTCATACTATAGCATAACTCTGGTAACACCATTCATTCTGAGCCAGTCAGTGCGACCCCAAGGTAACAGTACAAAAAAGTCGTGGGCACAGCAGATTAATACATATTATGCTTATTCTGTAATACAAAACACTCGGGAGTGCATTTTCCGGCTAATTTTTTTAAATTTTTGTTAGGTATCCTCTTTTGCTTTAAGACTGTTTTTCAAAGCTTTATTTCGCATAGAGTCCTCAGCAAGTTAATCTTACTTTATCCCCTATACCAAACGAGACGAAGTATATATATTTATTAAAACAGTAATGTGGTTATCTATATTTATGAATATATCATCTGAATGAACATTGAACTTTAATATAATAATCATAAAAATAATAATAATAATAATAATAATAATAAGAAGAATAATAATAATAATTATAATTATTTTTAAGGAAGCCATGCTGGGTAGAGAGAAATAAAGGGGTTGATATCTATCACAATATTGTGTTTTTTGTGGACTTTTTTTATTTTTTTTTTATGTCTTTCTCCTGTCCGTGTTTGAGTAGAACTTTAATATGGTTGAGTTCAGTTTAATTGATAGATTTGCACCTGATATATATTCCTCAATCGGCACGACGGTAGGCTTATCTGGAACGATGAGTTATTCCTATATATACAGTTAATTCATTTGTTTTTTTTTTTTTTGGGGGGGGGGGGGGACTTTTTTGTGCAAAACCATCGATTTTTTTATGTTTTATTATTCCTTTTCTTTTTTTTAAATATCCATATGATTAATTATTTAAAACTAACCTTGAACAAAATATAAGTCAAAGGTAACAAATTTTTACCTGATTTTTTTTGTGACCTTCAAGTCCACAAGAACTTCACGGCCAATACTCGTTACCGCTACGTTGTACAGGAATTGGTCTTTTAATAAATTGTTTTTTTTTCAATAGAAAGAAAGTCGTCTTAAGTCTGTCTTTTTAGGAAAGAATTGTAAAATATGGTTAGTGAATCAAAAGGCATCCATGGCGGTGGTTTTTCCTGGGTCCTCCGGTTTCATCCACCCCCACAGACTATCGAACGCCATCATCCGAGCCATGGAGAATGCCTTGATTAGTTATAATAACCATTTGTAAAATCCATGTAAAATGAATAAGTTCATAGGACATAGTTCATAGGACATAGTTATATACGATCATACTTGGTTTTGCCTAATTCCGTGGCCCTTTTTCAGTCCGCCGACTTTTCTGTGCAGTTTTCCCAAAGTTCTGGCAATGTGACCACTCCTACATAATTCGGACGAACAAATACCGGAAGTGTCTGACAATGCCGGACTTAGACCGAATTTCTGAGGGCCCGATTCAACTCACCTGGCGTTTATAGGTATCCAGATCTATTTAGGTCAGTAATAAAACCGTGCAGTATCAGGAGTGAGGTAGTTCTGATCCCATCAGTCATATTTCGGGAAATCCCCACAGTTCCTCGACTATTGGGCGGTAGAATAACGGCGATATACATAAAGCATGTTTCGGTTATGACCGGCAGCCTTGGACTACATTTTAAAAAGAACAATCGGAGAGAACATATGCCCGATAATACAGTCTCAGTCGCTTTTTACTTTTAAATTATGAGAACTTAGATAATAAACAAGCAGACCAGTAAAGTAAAGGATAGACAAAGATGGGTGAGTTAATGACCATTTATACCCACTGATTTATATTCTGTAGGTAAACATCTTTCCGACAAAATAAGATAAACTCTGTCATTAGGTCCGACAGGACAATCCTCATCTATATATGAGCTATCGGAGAAGAGTTTGCTTTACCCGACTAATAGAGAATACGTGATCACGTGTCCGTCCCCTAATGACTATATGCGACCTAATTGGGATGAATCGGTGACCCGTTATGCTCAACTTTGGTAATCCTGCCATAGAAGCTTAACAGCAAAAGGAGTATAATGGTACAGGTTAATCTTGAAAATACACCACGGGTGACTGAATGTAGTAATCCATTGGTATTCCGATCATCAATCCCTGGTAGCCTCTAGAGCGGCCTGTTTTCTTTGAACAATAGCTATTGTTTCAAGTCATTCTTCAACAGCAGATATATTATGCGTGTTGAGTCTGAATATTGTGCCTTACAGTTGTGCTTTATCATTTGAAGATAATAGGCCTGAACAGGAAGAAAACACCTTTATCACGCCATGCAGACGATTTATTCAACCCACCACCCTGACAAATATGCGTGTTTTTTTTCAGTCCTCTCGAATAAAGTGTTTCTTGTCCCACGGGACCAAAATATATCATTATCTCGCTTGATTTCTGTCCTTGAGAAATAATAAAGTAAAACTATCACGTTCATCGTCAGTATAAAGTAGACAGTCTTTGACAATACATAACAATGACACGTCCCAAGAGGATCGAGGCTCTTATATATGATATTTTACCTCTGGATTTAGTTACATCATTATCACATCCTATCACATTAAAACACACACACACACACACACACACACACACACATATATATATATATACAAGTGAAGTGGTTTATTTGTGTCTTGTTTCAAACTCAGGAGGAACTTGATAAATGCAATCGCCCAGCGATCACTGAAAGCCTCGGCCCGACGGTCCGCAACAGAGCGATAACAGGGGATCGGTTACGGAGTGTACGTCCTTAGTAATAATGTAAAGTTAAAAAATATCAGGTGCAAAATTGAGAGGTAAGAGTAATATTGCGCATAAATTACAACTGTTAAAAATCAGACATTTTTAGATCTGGCGCAAACAGATAAAACATTAAATCGATGTATATATATATATATATATATATATATATATATATATATTATTTATTTGTATATATATTTATATGTGTGTATGTGTTTGTTTGTGGGAGTGTTTGTGTGTGTCCGGACCCTGATTGAACGCTTTCTCCTGGTGACAGCATAAGATTGCAATATCCACCTTAAGCTTTAATCATACATTTTTGCTGATTTCAACATGACTAGTCCAGTTATACTCCCTCTTATCTGTTTGAGTGTTAATGGGCGTAGTTTATGTATACTTTATACATTGTTCTTTGCAGATTAATGTGTCCCAATTCGGACAGTACACTAGCCAGTACACCCTATACCTGGCCTTCGTCTGCATGTGGCCAATCCTGTACATGTCATGTCTCATGTGATAGACATGCTATTTTTGGCCTTTCAAGCGTGCTCAGCTTGATCTTTCATCACGGGCGACTCTTATAGCAACCTCGGGTCACGTACCAGTCTCTCCTTCATGTCACAGTATTCCCCAGCCAATTACTGTGTCGCCTGAGTTGGCTCTTGACGACTGTTACGCTTACACCAAGCCATACTCCGGTTTACTTTTTTCCACAAAAAGCACATCGGTAAGCGGTGGTTCTAGCTGAAACTCAAGGTGTCCGTTATCGATAGCATTGTCACTTTGGTCACAAAAGGCTAATGCCCTTTTTCGGCATCATTATTTATTTTTTTACATCCAAGTTACTGCGGGCGAAAAGAACATAAATTGTATAGCCCCATTTTATCGCACTCTAAAATGTTACTGTTGAATTTAAAACCTGATGTCTTTACTTTGAGTGCTCCTATTCTGAAGCCCTTCTTTGGGTGATGGATCGGTATGTATTAAACTATAACCGCCTGACATAAAATATCTCACAATGGTTTACATTCACATAAACATATATTTTGGTTCAAATAACGACTTAAACTAATAACATGTCTTTAGTGTTTAAATGCTATCTTGGCACAGGTCAGTTACCCTAAAATGTTTCTTCTCACGACTGTGGCAATAGAACTCGAGCATCATGGGACGGTTATATACGGTTGAAGACAATGGCTGAAATGGTATAATGACTAAAACCGGAGATTTAATTAAAGAAATGATTTTTTACCTAGGTATTACCCGACTGTCATAATGAGTCATGGTAACATGGTAAATGTACTTTAATGATGTCATATACGATGTCAAGTCCCTGGTTAAATAAGGGGAACTAACATATAGGTGCAAATACCCAATGGTCGGAAACATGAATGAATATGTATAAACAGTACATATTACAATGTGGTGACGCAGGAGACGCAGCTGTCACAGACTTGGTAGTACGAACACTCCCTGACAAAAGTCCTTATAAAAGTTCATGTGGCACTGTACTTCAGATGTGCTCGTTTGATAGTCTTCTTTTGCTTTTTTCGCAATTAAACAATTGCTTATCACTTAGTAAGATATTCTTTAAAACTTCCCATCATTCCATTGTCTAAATCTCTATTTTTTTATGAAAAACAATCTTCCCTTGAATAAGCGATATTTTTGGGAACAATGGCCGGTCCTGAAAATACACGCTCTGTCTGGCTGTAAAAAAAAAGTTTATAAAAAAAAACACCCCTTTCGGACATATATGCAGTAAAACAATGAGTATTCAGAGCATTCAGCACTAATGATATCCAATTAGTGAATATTCTTAGTAGTTCCAGCCATCCCGACCGGAACTTCCCCGGGTAAAAAAAACCGTCAAACGTGAGATATAACTAGGGACCCATGGGTCTCGACGCTCAGTTGAATTTGTCTGTACAGATATTTTTAAAGAATTTTTTTTTTCAGAATGACAGTCCTGTGACCTTAATCAATGACTTTGTGACCAAAAAATCTTAGATCTTATTATCCTTGAACTTGCAGCATTTAGATTATTGTAACAATCTTTTAAAAAAGTGACCTTGACCTCTGACCAGGTAACCTGAAAATCTTCAGATTTCCTCACTCTGGGCAAGTAAGCCATGTGTGAAAGATGGAAAGTTCGGGATGAAAAGTTTGATTTACAGTGCATCCACAATCTTTTTAAAGATGTTGCTCCTGTGACCTTCAACTTTGATGTCTTGACCCTGAAAATCAAAATGAATTTACTTAAGTGGTGGATCATTTTTAAATCAAGTTTGAAGTCAATCTGTCAATCCAAAGCAGAATTATCATCAATAAAGTAATTTGTGAATGAATGAACCCTGCGACCTTGACCTTTGACCCTATGACCCCATAATCAAACAGAATCTTTCCCTATTGGCAGGTTAGCAATAACTGAAGAGGGAAGGTTTGCGATGAAAAATTTGGCTTCAAATGCACATGAATTCTTTTTAAAGGAATGAGTCCTGTGACCTTGACCTTTGACTCTCGGACCATAAAAATCATATGGGTTCTTACTTTTGTGGTGAGCCATATATAAGTTAAGTTTGAAACCAATATGTCAAACTAAACTTGAGTTATCATCTGGAAACTAATATGTGAAGAGATGGCCCCTGTGACCTAGACCTTTGACCTTGTGACCCCAAATTAATTTGTGCTCTCCCCATACTGGCAGGTCAACTAAATGGATAGTTTGGGATGAAAAGCTCGGCTTAAAATGCAGCCATAATCTTTTTAAATAAATGAGTCCAGTGACCTTGACCTTTGACCTTGTGCACTAAAATCATATAGGTTCTTGCTTTAGTGGTGGGCCATATGTAAATCAAGTTTGAAATCTATGTATCAATCAAACCTCGAGTTATCATCTGGAAACCAATTTGTGTAGATTGACGGATGGACAGTTAGACAGACATACAAACAGACAGGGTGATTACTACAGGGCATCCACTTATGATCAATAAACACACCAGGTTTCGGGACACAAGATGTAATCACAGCTGAGAAACTGACATAATTGTCATTTTACAGTAAAAAAAGAAAAATATTCTTTAAAATAACAAAAAATACAGGTGGCGCCACCACTTTTCAGGAACAGACAAAACTAGTCATGGTTTATATTCAAGGCAAGATTCATGACAATCCATGCATTAATTATCAGGATATTGGAGGTTTTGTATAATTTTTAAAAATTATTCTTCGGGGTACTTCCAAGCCCCATAGCTCGGAGAATATAAGTCACAGTGACCTAATTTCAGGTTTCCAAAAGAATATTTTATTGAACTCCTTGGATGTTCACTAAGAAGTTTCTAGGAAAAGCAATTACGGTTTGAGCCCTTCTAAAGGACGGCCGGACGACGGGACAGACGACGTACAAAGCGCCATTCCTATACCTCAGTTGACTTACATTCAGCTGAGCTAAAAAATATTGATATCATACTTACAGCAGCAGTTATCACCGGCAAGTCTGATAAAGGAAATTTACGTCCTTTGGCCTAGGTTAAAGGAACATAATCAGGAGCAATATTATGCCTATTCTTTCACACTATCAGTTTTTTTTTGCATTATACAAAAGTTTCCCAGCAGAAGCACCCTAGCACACAATCTTAGTACTTCGCCTACTGCTTTTTAACACCTGGATGCTCTGCTTAGATAGATTCCAAAGGGAGAGCCTTAACACGCGATGTTTCAGCCACCAGGTACATTTTTTCTGGGGCCAAGTCAGTGTATGCATCTTTTGATTGACAGATGTTGTGGTCCGCGCTGTGTTTAAGCTTACGCTTGTAATCGCGCCCGGTCCACTTGTTCGAACACTCGTATACATGCAGAAGTAAGCCATCGGTTCAGGGCAATAATATTTTGACATTTAACAATTTATTTCAATGGGAATAATCTATTTATGTGTTAATTCGACAGGCTTTATAGGTGATTATGCCCCTTTGAAGAAGTCTTGAAATGGTATTTAACTATATATACCATAAGTAGAACTGTTGAAAACTGTCCCAATATGCTTGTATCGAACAAAACATTAAAAATTGTTATTTAAATTAATTTAAACATGCTAATCTATCGTTTTAAGTTCTTTTTAGGACTCATAATGTCACGTGGGATACCGATACAACCACCATATGCAGAAATGTGGTAATATTTTGTTCCAAAGGTGCAATTTAAATTCTTGTACTAGACAGATAAGTAAAACATTTCAGTTAAGTTCATTATAGAAAGGAGAAAACGTTTAATCCTGCAAGTTGCTGTTTAGAAGATGTCCCAAACAGGATGATGGATTTTACAGTAATATTGTGCATAAAGTAAGTCATTCCATTTTTTAACATTATCCGGATAAATGCCTAGAGCTGGAAAATGGAAGCATCGGTTTCGTGTGCAAATCAGATATTTCATAATATAAGTATCGCAAATGTAATTTTGGGCCAACCAACAGCAGTTACCTCGCCAAGGAAGTGAAACCCCGATTACGCATTTACGTTTCCACTTTATATGAATACCTTCCTATTATCCGACATCTTAAACTGTCGGATTCGAACCCGCATGTCCATTTTTACCAGCTCAGTAATCAAACCCGCTTACCGCGAACATACGGAGTTAGGTCAAAGCCAATACGTCGTAATCACTGCAGGGCATTACTAAATAATTAACTGCAAATTACAATCCCTGATGTGTTACCCGCAGCCCATGTTAGTAAATTGTTAAAACCAAGCTGCAGTGTAAGGTTTCTTGATGCAATCTGTATATTAGATCTCGAAGCCATACAGGAGACTCCCTCACGGGCCTCCCGATGAAATTACTCTGGGTCTCCAAGCCCGGAACTAGTGATAACCACCCGATTGCTTTCGGGTCTGTGATTCATTACCAGTTATTGAATTTCCTTGAATAATACACCTACGGAACAGAGAGGTCTCATGTTTCATTTGTCATCGACAAACTGACGTCGGTATGTTTCTTAACACGTGAATTTAAAAGTAAGTGTGTAAACGAACCCATCCAACCCCCTGTGACCTCCGACATGAGGCTGTCAAAGGGCGTTTAAGGTTTCTCTGTAGTTTACTTGCCTTGTTTCATTTTCAAATATTGCAGTCGGAATATAAATCATTACATTTTCGGTAGGTTATATAATATATATTTCAAAAGCACTAAAGGCAATGTGTCATGTTTGTATATAACCTTTCCTTCTAGACTGCTTCGAAATGACCGGCAGACACATTCGGAAATAATTTAAAAAAAGGTTCGAATCCAAAGACGGTTTTGACCCTGATACATAAGAATTAAGGCGGTAGTCAAGGGCATGTGTAATTTTTTTACTGTGTGTAACTAAGACATTTCAGAGAAAAAAACACTGAAGCGTCCGTTGTGCATGTTGGTAAATCCCGGTGACATCATGTCTGAATACGTCTGAAAATTCCAATATCTCTGTGCATATCTATATCTCTATATATGCACACAAACACACCGAATTTTATTGTGTTGGAATTTGCAATACATTAAGACATCTCGCAGAGATGTGATATAATTAATTATAACAGTGACTCAAAGTTAGCAAGAATGAAACGCCGACCTAGGAATTCGCTCTGCTTTGATGCTTTATGCTTATGTCAGTGTTCAACAACATGTCTAATAAGCACGGTCACCACGTTTGCGGATTAATCGTTCCGGCTGGACCCATTAAAGCGAGAGAAGCAAATGTTAAGTAATTCAGCTGGAAACAATAGAACCTTCAGCTGGGGAACGGGTAAGAAATTAGTTGATTATTGTGGTTTCACGGTGTCCACGGGCAGTGACGTCAAATTTTCTTTCAGGGTTTGAGGATGACTTTCACACACACACACACACACACACACACACACACACACACACACCTTTATATTTTAGCGTCTGTATGACACATTTCATATATATATATATATATATATATATATATATATATATATATATATATATAAATTTCATGTTAAACTTTAAAGGCACAAAGTCACTTCAATTATTGATATATTACATTTGCAACTTATTAATATTATTCTCTGAATCGCGTAGGGATGATTATATTGACCATCCCTCCTTGCCAAAAGTGTGGGGGGGGGGGGGAGATATATACCCCCCCCCCTATATTGACGCCCCTGTCCAAGGGGGCGTACCACATTGAATCTGAACATATTGTGACAAGCTGTGTACTCTTTTAACTTTTCGTGGGACCATTATGCCAAACAAAAATATAAGTTCAGTTTCTCCTCTATGTTTTTATATGTCAAGACAACTTAATTCCGTAAGCTTATATTTTTTTAAGTAATGCTGCTGCTTTCACGATAACGCGACTTGATGACATCTTGTTCACGGTGAACACATGTTTGCGATCCCGACATGCATTTACAATTATAGAACATGTCAGAGCTTGTTGAAGGGGTGTTCTTGGCAGAAGTGTGCCCAAATAAACATGGTATCGTACCTCAGAGTGAAGATAGGAGTTATAATTAAACATTATGAAGCCAACATATTATGATATAGGCAGTCATATAGAACAAAATTTAAATATTTACTTTTGAACTTTCTCTCTCTGGAAAACGATTGGTTTCCTTAAGTAACAAAGTGAGAATTTATTTCCTATTTATTATTTTACCGAGTTACCTCTATGAAACCTGTACGGTTAATGGTATGAGTGCTTTGGAATTAAGACAGATATGAGTCCCTGCAGTGATCGGTATCTATGTCGCGCGATTTATATTGGTAAGATAACAGTAAGTTACAAAACCATTCCTACTGGAACCTTACACTGATCATAGAGCCACAAAACCAGTACAACTTAGGTCATAAATGACTGTATGAATTGGAAGAACGACAGTTATGGGCTTCTCGGGACGTAGTCTCATGAATGTCTCAAAAGCCATTAATATCTGACCGCGACACAAAGTAAATGACTACTTGACAGAAGACTTTCTAAATGAAATAAAAATCTTTTCGCTATAAGTAGTTCAAAAATTTCTTTTATCGTTTTACAAATAATTTCAAAGTTTCCTTTAAAAAAAAACTTATTCAATCAACATTTTCACAATTAGTAGTCGGCCTGCTGAAGCATAATTGCCCTATAATCTTTAAATAAACAGATCAAAGTCCATGTGGACCGAATGTCTGATGTTCCATATAATAAAACTTTGAAGACATTATCATGTGGATCTCAACTGTTTTTCATTTCCTTTGGCCACTGACCTATAAAGATTTTCAGTAAAGAAAACATTGCGATGTCTCCGCAATAGCTGTCATGGTAACTTGCTAGATTACAAATTTTCCAGCACCTTGCCATGCATAGTAAACCATGTGGCCTGAAGGTCACGGGTGAGGGAGTGTCTGTAATATGTCTGAACTTTCCAATTTCCATGACATTACATCGCAAGTCCCGCTGGCGCGAATTAACGTCCGATGGGAAATTTACACGTACTCGAGGTGAATTTACCTTAATTTGTGTAAGTTTTTTTTTCTCCTAGTGTAAGACGAGAAACCTCTACCATTGCTGTCAGGCGTAACTGTCAACGAACGGACGGAAGTTAATGGTGCTGGTTTGCGTTGGAGGGAGTTATGACACGTTGTCAGAGTATCATATATATATATATATATCTCGAGGCTATCATTTCACGCCCGTAACCGTAATTCGTACACGTATTCTTGGTATAGAGATATTCAGATTGTCCTAACTGTACACGTATGATTATAAAATAAATGTTAAATATAGACTATCTCATGACAGCCTCTAATATATATTTAAAATGGTTATTTTACCGGAGCAAATGTTTAATGTTATTTATTAGATCATCTTCTGGAACTCAATGAAATATAGTAATTTTTAATAATGAATTTAAAATTTCAAGATTATCTTTTCAATATTAAGATATAAACCTGGCTGCTTTTCATTCGGGACAGTAAGACTGTATAAATGAGATAAAAAAATCTTTATTTACAACAAAAGCCTCAGAACCTAATGATTTGCTGGTATAAAGAAATACTAAAACAAAGAAAAGAGAATTGCTTGCTTTCAGCTGACCTGTAACAATTTTGCACCATTATTCTGTACAAAACACCAATGGTACATTAACTCCCCTACTGGAAAGATATAAAACTACTCCCTCAAGAATCAATCCATTGACGTACTTTACATCGGGGTAGTGCTGGGAACGCATATAGACAATAGCTGGACCCATAACCACTAACAGGAAGTTATATCTTATAAGAATAAGGATGCTTTCCAAATGTAATTTAAAATGATAACCTTTCTCCAGGTGTATATTTCTAGTATTAAGGTCAGAACATACGTCTTGTGATGTCAGTAGCAGAAGTAGGAAAATAGATTTAAGATTATAGATGAGGTGGTAATATTATTTTTATTTATGGACAGGTACTGAATAATTGATATACATGTCAGATGTTCAGGAATCTTTCTTTAACACAAAAAAGGGTGCTAGAAGAAATAGACATATAATTAAATTCCTTTTAAATAGTTCTGTAAAATTAAAAGACACTTTTGAATAGATAAATGATTAAATAAAGAGAGGTTGGCGTTCCCCATGACGCCGATATAAACCACACAAAATACCTTAGGTTTTACACCACGAACAAGCGGTTTAAAAGGTCACTTAATAAACGCCTTCATTTATTTACAGACTTCTACCTTTTAAATATATACACTTTAACCCTTATAGTGTTGATAGTAACCACAAAATAATTTTGTAAAGACAGGTCAGTGCCCTGTTGGTGGCACTGTCTGTTAAACAAGGATGAAAAAACCATATATTAAGAGTTATATATTATTTTGTAAGCTTTCTGGATTTTGGGTTTTATGTACGGAAATATGTAAAAGCCATAAGAATAACCTGTCGTAAAGACATAAAAGCAAATCTCTGAGGTCCGGAGTCTGTTAAATCTAAAAGGGGTCACATGCTCCACGCATGTTTAGCTAAATTAAAACTGACTTTTAAAGGACCGCTTGAAAGGTGCTTTATCAATTAGCCCTATATAAGGCTCTCATTTGTAAGTGTCTAATTTTAATCGGTATGCCCTTAAGGTGTTTATCTCTAAACAGATTAAAAACCGCTCGAAACAGGTCAAAATATTAGAGGAGCCTTCCAGTAAGTTTTACGCCTGTTTTAAGGCATTTCATTTCTGACCGTGACTTGGTGGTATATTTCTTTTAATAGCTAAATATATTTATATATATTCTTTTGTCCCATTTGAATTTCGAATGAGATATTAGCGAAAAAAATTATATGGAAAATGTAAGACTTTAAGAGGAATTTAAAAGAGAGAGAGAGAGAGAGAGAGAGAGAGAGAGAGAGAGAGAGAGAGAGAGAGATTGAAAACATCAAAGCTACTTCAAAGAAAGTATTTGAATTCATATTTGAGTGAAATGAGATAATATTTTGGGATTTTCTATGGCGTAACTCAAGGGCCAAATTTGCACTTCATCTTCCAATTGTTTCTATTCCACCGCGTATATTCATTTCACATTTCATTTTATTTTAACGGCCTCCGTTTTGTATGCATGTTGTCTTATCTTATTCTTAATCTAAGTATGTACATATACAGAGTTCCATTTTGGGTATGGGGCCATAGACAGCCCGTACCACGTTATTTTGTACCCTGGTGTCACCCAGGCCCGATGTCTACCTGCTAATCACGGGTGTGTAATAACCCCTATTGCTTTGTCAGAACACCGAGAAACCCCCAAAGACGCTTAGGGTGACTAATACACGGCTTTGGGTACAGCCTTCCAATTAATCCTGCAGAGCGTTCCTGGGCTGAGATTTGAACTCATGACCTCGCGGCATTGAGTCCTGTGGTCTACCCTTAAACCATAGAAACCGGTTATTTAAAATTTAAATGTAATGAAAAAGATATAATAAAAGCGTTTATCAAGTGACCCGTGGGTCATGACGCTCAGCCGACTGACATGTTGATAATATTACCTTGCACAGACAACTAATTAACTTAATGCAGGTGGCATCATTGTTCATGCATATTAGCTTAAGTTGATCAAGACCCATTAGCACAAGACATTTGATGACAATCCAACCAGCCTTTCATGAGGAATCTGGCAATTTGTGTGTATTTTGCATTATTTCTGGGGTGCTCAAATATACCCCAAAACTCAGAGAATATAGGTCACTGTGACCCAATTTCAGCTTTCTGGGGAGAACTTTTGAGGAACTGTCAGGATGTCAAGTTAGATTCTGGGCCCCATGGTTATGAATTGTGCCCTTCTTTGGTATCAAATTTTCAATTATTCTGAAGGGTGCTTATAAGCCCCACAGCACAGAAAATATGGGTAACAGAGACCTTAATTCACGTTTCGAAGGAGATTTTTCACAGATCTCCCTGGATGTCAAGTTTGAGGATTCTAGGACTAATGGTTACAATTTGAGCCCTGTTAAGGGTAGACCGCGTCTCATAAATAGAGAAAAAATGTGTTAAAATTAAAAAAAAATTAAGATGGTGCCACAAGTCCGCAAAATCTGATGAAACACTCCATGATGAATATGCATGCAAAGAATCACGGTGATCAATGCAATAGTTGTTCAGATACTGGAGCTATTGTATCCAATTTTTGGTTAATCTGGGAGGTACTTCTTAGACCATAGCTCGGAGGATATGGGTAACAGAGACCTAATTTCAGGTTTCCATGGAGTTTTTGATGGACCTCCCAGGATGTAAAGAAAGAATATTCTAGATCTAGTCATTACGATTTGTGCCCTGTTAACATATGACTGCATCTTTTAAGGTCTCAAAAATAGATAAAAAAAGGAAAAAATCGAAAAAAATACAGGTGATGAAACACTCCATGATCAATATCAATGCAAAGAATCATGGTGATCAATGCATTAGTTGTTCAGATACTGGAGCTTTAGTATCAAATTTTCTATTATTCTGGGGGGTGAGTGGGGTGGAAGCCCCATAGCTCACAGGTTTTGGGTAACAGAGACCAAATTCCAGGTTTTCAAGGAAACTTTTCATGGGCCTCCCTGCATATCAAGACAGAAGATTTTAAGTCCAGTCATTAAGATTTGTGCCCTGTTAACAGATTGGCATCTTTTAGGTCTAGAAAATAGAGAAAAAAATCGTAAAAAAATCGAAAAATTCAGGTGGTGCAACCAGTCTGAAAAAAGTGAGAAGTTTTCAGGGCCAGCGGTTACGATTTGTGCCCCTTTAACAGATGACGGCATCTTTGGACGTCTCAAAAATAGAGAAAAAAAAATCGTAAAAATCGAAAAAATACAGATGGCGCCACCAGTCTGCAGAAACTGGTGGTACACTCCATGATCAATATCCATGCAAAGAATCATTGTGATCAATGCATTAGTTGTTCAGATATTTGAGCTTTTGTATCAAATTTTTCATTATTCTGGGGATTACTTCTGAGCCCCATAGCTTGAAGAATATAGGTAACAGAGACCTAATTCTAGGTTTTCTAGAAGACCTTTTATGTACCTATCTGGATGTAAAGTAAGAAGATTCCACGTCCAGCGTTTACGATTTGTGCCCTGTTAACAGATTACGGCTTTTTTCAAGGTCTCAAAATAGAGAGAAAAAACGTAAAAAAATCGAAAAAATACAGGTGGTGCCACCAGTCTGCAGAAACTGATAAAACACTCCATGATTAATATCCATGCAAATAATCATAGTGATCAATGCATTAGTTGTTCAGATACTTAAGCTTTTGAATCAAATGTTTCATTATTCTGGGGAGTACTTCGGAGCCCCATAGCTTGAAGAATATGGGTAACAGAGACCTATTTCCAGGTTTCCAAGAAGATTTTTCATGGACCTCTTAAGATGTAAACTGAGAAGTTTTCAGGGCCAGCGGTTACGATTTGTGCCCCTTTAACAGATGACGGCATCTTTGGACGTCTCAAAAATAGAGAAAAAAAATCGTAAAAATCGAAAAAATACAGATGGCGCCACCAGTCTACAGAAACTGGTGGTACACTCCATGATCAATATCCATGCAAAGAATCATTGTGTTCAATGGATTAGTTGTTCAGATATTTGAGCTTTTGTATCAAATTTTTCATTGTGCTGGGGGATACTTCTGAGCCCCATAGCTTGAAGAATATGGTTAGAGACATAATTCCAGGTTTCCAAGGAGTTTTTTTCATTGACCTCCCTGGATGTAAAGTTAGAAGATTCCAGGTCCAGTTATTACGATTTGTCCCTTGTTAACGGACAGACTGCGGGACGGACGACGGACAAAGAGTGATCGCTATAGCTCAGATGACTTACAGTCAGCTGAGCTAAAAAACAAACGAACAAAAGTTTCCGTAATGAACTTAGGGAGTGCGAGCCAAACTGAAAGTGGAGCTTAAAACAGTTTCAAGTTGCGTCAAGTTTTAACAACCCGAAATCAATTCAAATTGGGGAAATTATTGTGCATGTGTAGAAACCAAAGATGTGACTAATTTTCTGTGACGGGTTGCAAGACGGACAGACGGATAGATAGTAAGTTGAGTCTATTTCTAATAAGGACCACTTTGTAATTAATGATATTGGATCAGGTAAAAATGATAAAGTTGTAAATATTTTTTTTGTGACAGGCGTATTTGCAGACTGAAATACTAATTACAGTACTTGCCATCTAAGTTACTCAAAATAGAAATCATTGTGTATGTATGCAACAGCTTTCAATGCCATATGGTAATATTTTTAGGAAGGAAGTTTGGACTGAAACCAAAGCAAATCCAATAATATCCTTAACAATCCTATCCTATAATATATAGGATATTTATAACACAGACACCGACGGATGACCTTTTAAAGTCTTCTCGTTTCACTCACCAGATAACATTGATTGAACACGGATTATATTTGGACAGACGGCACGGAAGACTTACGGACATGGTCGAATTAAAGTCATAAACTTTTGCTGCAAAAACAGAAATCTTCAGCTTCGGCTAAAACACCCGGGGGCTCGTTCTATCGATTAAAATGTCATATTATAACCTACGATTTTATAAACACTGTGTACAAATGCATTCAAATTTGTGACATCATTTTGACCTCTCCAAAGTCAAAGTCAAAGTGTCAGCTGTAATCTCCTTCGGAAGATTTTTCTGCAATAAAAAAAGGGTGATTCTCGGAAAAAGACGACTGATCCACCAGATCATGATGATGACGTTTCAAATTCATTATTTAGGCGGGCATGGATACTCTTTGGATACCGACTTTAACATAAGAACTCCTTTAAGTTTTACAACTGCATTAAATCTGATAAGGCTCGTATGCTTGAGAGCTGTTCAACTTTAGCAGGTTCTTTTAGCTGCACAAGAACAGCCAATCGAAGCGCAGATTTACATGTAAACTTCCCAGAAAATGTTTAACTTCATATGGGCGACTAATTTTAGCTAAGGACCGATAGTAAAACAGGGCTCAAACACCCACACGACTTGCTGATTAGAGTGAGTGTTTTACTAAGCATCAGTTACACTTAAACACTGCTTAATTTAAACATCTTTCGAGTGTAAGGCCTAAGACACGTCCTAAAAATGAAATTCTTCCAGAAATATTTTTTTTTGTAATTTCTGTTTATACCACAGGAGGCTAACAGAAACCTTGGAAAGGCAAGTGGTATATCTTTGTGCTAACTAGTGTTACAAGCAGAGTACTTCAGATCACGTCTGTATAACGGCCGATCCTGAAGCCATGATCATACAAGTTATATATATATATATACAACTGGAGGCTCTCGTTTCCTGCCTATATTACTTGGCCACCTTTAACCATGGGATTTCCCCCGATAATAAACTTATATCATCCCAGCGGCTCCTGGCCCAGGCAGTGCAATGCGAAGTTTTGGATCGGACGTGACGTCTACATGTTACGGGCCCATGCTGAAATTTAACAAAATTTTCACAAAAATGCTTACTGGAATCAAGATAGCCCAGTTGATTTTGTTAGAATCGTTGAGGGTATTAAGCGGACAGAATGAGATAAAAGTGTGATCAGTCAGTAATTCCGAGAGTAACTTGTGTAACGTTTGTATACAGGATAACACGTGAAAACGTCAAATGTGAAAAGCCAAATAAAGAACCGGATTAACTCACCTCGGCAAGGAGGCTACAAATAGGCCGTTCTCACTGCAGCAGCGACATCTGTCAGCGACGATTAACAATGTGTATTCGGGTGCCTTATATCGATGAGAAATATCATATTTTGTTAAACCATACATTATCAAATGTTATCAGCCTAAAACACCCTTAAGAGCCTAAAACTACCATGTATGTTTAATTCGATTTCTATTATTTATTATATATTATTTTTATATATTATTTATATTGTATTCGCCTCACCTACGATGCTGGGTCATTGGACCAGGAACAGAGACAGTTTACAAGCAGTGCGCATGCTCATGGAAAAGATCACTAGGTTGGGATACAGTACAAGCAATCCAGGCGTTAACCATCACCACAAAAAGACCTGATAATATGTTAAAGGTTATGAAAAAGCGACTATAAATAGTGGGCTACAATGTTCTAGGAATGTCTTTGATAAGTGTGATTGAGTCCTTTATTAACATTTCCCCATAATGCCATGTACTGGTATTACATATTCATATATACATGTGTACCCGTTAACTGCTGTCAGTAGCGTATACTGATTTCTCTGGAAGGCTGATAATGTATATGCATGCCCGTTAGCCAAACCATTAAGGCCAGCGGAGAAAGACACGCTGCATCGGAGATCTCTTTGCTGCATCTCATGTCTCTCACGCTCACGTATTTTGTAAAACCCCTGACACATGCTACGTCCTCGCCTGACTCAGATCATATCTAATATGCCCAAATGAATACACACTAAAATAAAATTTTCATTTTGAATGGGTGTAGACGATGCAACAGTGTGAATGTTGATTTGTTTTTAGAAATTACAAATAATTTGAATTGAAAACCGGAAATATTAATACAACAATTAATGTTTATCAATATACATGAATATGCGGTTCATGTTTCCACAGCGCTCAAAGAGTTTCGGGATTTTTTTGCAGAAGCTAAGCGTGTTTTGTATGGAATTCAGTAGCATCTGGACTGCCACACATATCAGTGATCTTGCTTTAAGCGGCAAAGCGATGGGTTCCGAAAACATTAATGCTCCCATATTTTCAAATTACATGACAGTTTTATCTCTAGCTCTAGCGTTCCCGTCTATGTGACTCCCTAAATTAAGCAGGGCTCATGGTTAATCTTCTCCTGCTGATTAATTAGCAGGTTAAGATTTCTTGTCAGACAACTAACGATTAATTAACTCACAGTGATGCAGCTCTCGTCTCCAAACTCGGGTTGACCGCCGTTCGCCGTCATCCAAAGAGAACTATTTTTTGACTGAAAATAAATGACTACTCATTTTGGAGGCAGGAGCTTTTCGTAAGAAAAACGTATTGTCCGTGGTGGAATCTTGCTGGCTTTGTATAAGACTTGCTTTCGGTTCATCAATTACATATCCGTTCCGATTCAAAGTTGTACGGATCTAATACTAATAAAGTACAAAAGCAATTTATGTGCTGCTACTGTATCAGCTGGGTTTTAAACTTCCCATTTTTCCTAAACACATTTTTATTTATAGATTCTAGGTATGTTTTTGAATATGCAGCTGTTTTAATTATACAACAAGCAATGTATCTGAGACCAGAAGGTTTATTTTTTTTATAAACAAATTTGTAAAAGATAAAATATGTAACATAGCATAGAGTAATAATGAGTTAAGAAATTGAAAAATACACACAAAACCTAATCGAAGTTTAGAGTAAAACGAAACGAATGAACCTACAGGCATTATTTTTATACGCTTCTTGGAAACGTTTGTATTTATCTTTCTCTCTGTATATATATACAGCAGAAGCTCCGAATATAACGGACACTTATCGAGAGGTACCCTTAGTAGGCAGATTATAGATAACGGGACCTACTTTCAAGGGACTGCCCGTAAGTAGCCGTAAAAAGGAGGTGTCCGTGAGGAGAGGTTCCACTCTGTATATATATATATGTATATATATATATATATGTGTGTGTGTGTGTAAAAGTTCATATAATAAATAATGCGTTATATATGTATATATATATATATATATATATATATATATATATATATATATATATATAAAAGATTTCTAAACTCAAAATCATATCGTTTTGTCTATATTAAGATGGATGCCAAAGTTGCTATACGGTCTCCAGGGTCCCTGGTATAAAAATGATTAATTTGCAGATTGAGTATTACTGGTCCAGTGAACGCCGCAGTTATTCGTCATATCATTCACATGCCCCTGTATCACTAACAGCTTACTTTCATTTTTGAGTTTTATATTGGTGAACTTCGTGCCCTTGAGGACTGGGATTGTACAGACTGCAAAGAACCTTATTTGTATTAACATATGGAATTATTTACCAAAGTATGTTACCAATGAACCCATGTCTTGAAAACTTATATATAACAGCAATGGGCTTATAGGATTCGCTACAATAGTATTGCAAAGTTAGGATATATATATATATATATATATATATATGTATATACATATATATATATACATATATATATATATATATATATATATATATTTATATATATATATATATACGGATTTAGACATACATCATCAGCTGTATTTTTGCATTCATAAAAGAAATACCCTTTTAATCTTCTCCTGTCTCCTGCAAAATTAAGAAACCGGACCTGGAAACCCATCTCACATACCTATTTTCTTCAAGCGTCGGTATTATTTGGTCTGCTTGAGCGCAAACTGCACTTTTGCTGTATGAAGTCGCACTTGAGGATAAAATTTACATGCGTTTGAAGTCACGTTTGTACGAAATATACATTTACCTCACAGCACTGGTGCTGGTTAAATTCTGTAGAACGATGGCCTCAGATAAAACGTCATCCCTCAGCGCGAACTTAAAACAGTGACTAGATACAACTTTTTAAAAATATTTTTAGTTTCAGTCATGAATATCATTTATACTTATAACCTGTATACTGATCATTGACTGGTCTTTATACCTTGAAGCTCCACAATTGGCATTGGATTTTAATATATGGAGAAAGAAATACTGAAAAATCGTTCTTCCACATGTAATTGATTGTACCACGAGATCGAGCAACCTGTATACTGATCATTTACTGGTCTTTATACCTTGAAGCTCCACAATTGGCATTGGATTTTAATATATGCAGAAAGAAATACAGAAAAATCGTTCTTCCACATGTAATTGATTGTACCACGAGATCGAGTAAATACACACTTTTTCATTTAAATTTCTATGGAAGAGAGTGATGTATTTATACCAAGTTTGTAATGATGCATAAATCTGTAACTGGGTACAGTTCCTATTTTCCAGTGTGGAATCGGCGGACCAATTGTAATTGGAAAACCATTAATTGTGTTTTTATACTACTCATATTTCATATGTATAAAGAATATCGGGAAAATATATTTCAATCATGTACTCCGCTGAAGAAATATATCCATGACGATATAAATATTTTCTACCCAATACTATCAGAATCAGGAATATCCTGGAATTAGCAATACACAATTGTAAACGCGTTTGCACGCTTAGCAGACATTTACTCACCGAAGCACCTTCTCGAAGGAAAAAGAAAAATACTACGCATTAACTCCATAAGAGCTTAAAATGTAAGTGTAGCTACTATCTATTAAACTACCATTCATCGCAACGCCATGTTACTGACATTCCTTGCAGATGTAGTTTCTTAATAGAAGACATGCATCACTCTTTCCAAAACTGGCCGTAATATCAACAGGAAAGACTTAAACATCTTTCGAAGTTTGAAAATGTTATGAACATAACTCTTATTACTGACATGATTCTGTTTTGGTACTCCTTGGTTAAGAAATTGTTTGAAGACACTGAAGACGCTAAGCGATTCGCTTTATTCTCACATGAATATGAACGCGTGTATATATACCCTTGATTGAAAATTATTTCTTTTACATACCGTCCATTCATCATCTATCTTACTACCCTTTCCTCTTTAAACTCTGTATTTCCTTTATGATGTCAGGGACGATTCTCACATTCTTATCTGTATTTCGAATACCATGTTCTTTAATGACACGCGCAATTAACTTTGATCCATTTCATATTATTGCAAATGAAACAAACCGGGGAAAACTAATGCGCTATATGCTCGTGCTCAATCCCAAGCTATTTGTACTATGATATACATTGTACCAATCAAAATGTCAATAAAATATTTACAACAACAAGATACAAATGTTCTGTACTTACATATGAGATCATAGGTAGGTTAAACGCCGCTGCTATCTTGCCTTCATGGATACAGTATGACGCGGGTCCAATATAAGCCGAAATGTTTTCCCCAGCTAGCTCAGCCGTTTCTCGAATGCTGACAAGTTCTTTTTGAAAAGTTTCCCTGACTACAAAGGCAAGTTTATGGTTGGGCAGTGTATTGTTGTCTGCGTTAATCTGGTTAACCGCCAACGTAATGGCACCGGAAATCCTCCTGCCGTGCCGTTCGTACATACTTCCGGAAGAATTGGTAGGGTAATTGAAATGATGTAAGTATCCAAGTTTAATAACTTCCTCGGCATCGCCCCGGCGGATTACGATAATTACTATGAGAGCTGCTATATTAAAGACCATGCTGTGTTCAGTTCCTGTCCTCACAGGTGCGGCTGATACTTTGCCGTCTGTCTGAGCCAGACTGGTTGTCCTTTGCTTGGTCAGACAAGCTCTAATGCTGTCGCACCGAGGTAGCTCTCCTAGCGTTTCTCCCAGTACACGTCATTTGTGAGCGCGCCGCTGGGTTGTGTACCTGACTTCGGCGGAGTGACTGGCAGTACTGAGCCCGTATCGTTTACACGCAGGGTCACACAGACCACTTTTGTTACTGCTTCCACTCTCATGTTTGGCTTCGGCATGTAAATGAATTCACTAAATCACCATAGATTTACTGGTTACGAAGGTGTCGGGACCGTTAAGGTTGCAAGCGCACTCACTCAACGTCGACCGGCATAAGCATGTAGAAGTCCTCCTGAGTCGACGCCCTGGTTAATGGTAACACGCCCTGCGGTCCCGACAGCAGCTAACAGTCCACAGCTTGTTAAGCCGCGGTATTACTCTCTAGTTAAGGAACATAGTCTCCTTTCATTCTCGCCCTGAGGAAGTAACAAGAAAAATGCTGTCCATTTTCAGATATTTCTCTTTCTCTCGTTCGTTAACATCAAACTTCTTTCATCTTGCAAGGTGCGCTTTTTACTAAATGGCAAATACAAAAAAAGATCCTATTAGTTAATATTTCTCCTAATTATTTCGTGGCCAGACCTCTCGACTCTCTCTCTCTCTCTCTCGGCCAGCAAAAAAAAAAAAAAAAAAAAAAAAGAAAAAGGGGGAATAATAATAACATGTAACGGGGGCTGGGAGAACACATAGATTTATACATTTTGTTCTGGATACTCCTATATGATTGATTTATATAATATTAGGTATCTTAGGACCAGGAACCAACACCAGATGGGTTATATTGTCGCACCTGTAGTTTCATCCTGTATGCTTCTATTATTCTTTGCCCCAGTGTTGTCTGTACCATCAGAAAATTGACTGGTATACACGAGATTTAAGTAGATAATAAATAGAACCATTATGGATGAGGGTAGGGTTCATAACACTATGCCCAAGAGTGAAAAACAATGATATCATAGTGCGGTGATTAAAATAACTGTCAGTAATGAAAAAGTCTTCACGTAAAAGGTCTGCCCGCCTGCAACCCTGCCTCCCAATCACCCGCGCCATGACGACCACCCGAATGCGAACCCTCTCCCCCCCCCCCCCCCAACCGTGACTATAACCATTTCATGATTTTGTGAGCTAGAATTTAATATATTTTCAATTTTTTTATTCTTTCTTCTCGGCCGCACACATTATTGAAACAGTCCTTTTTCTTTCCGTAAAAAATACATTTCTTCATATTTTTCTTCCTCATTATCAGTCTTATATCTGTTCTTTTTAGCTCTATCTGTGAAAAAGTTTTCTTAAAAATAATACATTTTTATTTGTTTAATCTTCCGATGCTTTTTACTAAACTTTTACGCATGACTCAAATTGAAGTTTTTTCCCTTACAGAATAACGTTTTTCTATTTTCTGGTGGAATTTGGTTTTCTTATATTGTTTCTATGTAGTTTTCATAGTTTTCTTACTTTTATAACAGCAGAAGAAAGATAAAACACACAGTACTTCCCGTGTAAAATCTTATTCAGTTATCTCACAATTCTCTCAAGAAAGGAATGGCAGTTATGTCATTATTTCTGTAACATGTGGCAGATCAGCAACCATTGATCAATCCACTTCATCACATGTTTTCATCATAATTACGACGTTCAATGCTGTATCGGAGCTTATGGAATAAAGAATTTATCAGAGGGGGGCAGCTCCCTTCAAGGAAAAAGCACTGATAAAAAAATAAAGGTGTTTAGGTATGCAAATAATGTTCATGGAATGCTCACTATATGATCCTCCGGTTACAACGATGACGGGGACCAGCCAGTAACAAGTTTATCATTCTGAATGGAGTGAGCGAGCAGGGAGAGAAGATTAAATTATTCTATCATTGGTCGAAATAATATGTTTTGTCGATGCTACCACCCACAATGAGATATATTGTGAAGACGACATAGTGTAACTTAGTTGTACTTTGATTATTCATGGATTTATTTATTAGCTAACGGAATACCCATTGTTACTTAGAAAATCCGAGAAAAGCGATGATATTTAAAAAAAGATAAAGAGGACAAAGGCTGCCTAAAATGTGCCGAAAATATGAATATGTTCCCATTAGTGCGTTAATTCTCCATTGTCACATGGTTGTTTGCAAAAAAGAAAGAGATCTATGCAGTACAGCCAAATTAATTTTGATAAATTTGACAAATATTGAATCAAAATAGTATTTTAGAATCCTTATACATTTCTATACCCCTATTACATAATAAATATATTAAGAGGTCATATTACTTTATCAGAAAATACTAGCAGCTGGTCAGAAGTATAGGAGGTGGCTAGATGTTATGATATTATCAGACATGGCTGCTCTCGCTTTCAGACTGCCTTTGTTACACTCGCTTCAGTATTTGTCATACATCTTCCATATACCAATGTTATATATATATATATATATATATATATATATATATATATATATATATATATATATATATATATATATATATATATATCAACCAGTACAAATGTTCAACTAATCTTGATATCAGTATGAATACAAGATTAGCACTGGTCTAGTCGTTTTATATTTATCCCTCCTGGCAACAGATCCTGTGGACTAAGTACAGATATGGTGAACTGGAACGTATCCGGTGCACTGAGTTCGAATGTTACAACGACATTAAGCAAATATTCGTCAGTCCTTCATCATTATAACAATATAACCTGATCCATAGTAATCAGGTGGAAATCTCACGCAATCGGAAAAAAATGTATGTTGTACGTGGTAGTCTCCCCCAATATCAAAAAGATATATATTTATATGCTCCCGTTATTACGCTGTATCTTCGTCCGGAAAACCAAACAGTAGGCAGTGCCGATTTTAGAGCTACACAAATATACAATCAGGTTTTCCGGTTAGGATACAATGCGACATTTAAGGCTCACCTATAAAGCAATCGCAGGCTTAAGTAACCCAGGTCATTAAAGACAGAGGCCTTTCAATTTTAAGGTTGAACCATTACCATTTAATTATTATCCCGATATATATGATATGAGGTTATTAATTATGACTGAAAATATGACAATATATATTTAATTATCAAAGATTTATAACACCATGTTTGCGAACTCATACCGGGGCAATTATATGGCGTATAGCCAGGGTGTGCGTGTTCATTGAAATTCAATAACTAACTCGTGGGTGGAAAAAATTGTGAACTGCACATATCCAGAATTGTAACTGCACATTGTTTACCGAAACTGCACAAGTAGGGGTCATAATTTCGTTAACATATAGCCTGAAATGATTTGTATAGGAAGTCGATAAAATCGCTAATATTCTGTCACTGCCTTGTCCCTTTATATCCTACGAGGTGTTTGGGAAAGTGAATAAATTTTACTGCACGCGTATACAGACGTACAAAGGTCAGTTAAGCAAATGTCGATGTACAGCTGTAAGGAACATATTTAAAAAAAAGTAAATGACGTGGATTGACAACGGTCAGAAAGATATGTCAGATTAATACAGGGGTTGATGATGATACCCGAGATAACCATGCCGTCAAATACCATCTCCTACAAACACCTATATCCTATATTTGCCAGAACTAATCCCAAGATTTCTTTTCGTATACGCCACTTTTTTCACATACCTTAAGTTTCATTTTATCAAAATACTACAGTGGATGCCCACATGTATCCCTTGATAACAATTTATATCTGTCGAGAACCCATAAGGCCGTCGTGTCCACGTGACATTGGTGTTAGCGGTTATTCGGTATGATATAAGAACACTCATACCCGGGCTTGAAGGGTAATTTCGCGTATGGAAACGTAAATAAGAATTTTCAGAACCTATAGACGCTAGATATGGATAAAATAACCTTTAGGCATGAAAAAATAAGGTATTAGAAAGAGCAATCTTGTGTTCCCCAGATGCCAAGCGTTTCAAATTTAGACAAAATGGAGTGAACTTCAGAGAATAGTATAACATGTATATTCAAATGGATTCGCCATTGAAGTATACATTTTCCCCTCCTTCACTGTTACTGTTAAACTTAGGATGAAACACGAACGGTGATAAAACACTGACTGAAAATACAGGGAGGTTGAGAAAAAAGTGGCATATTAATCATTGCATCTTATACTCGTAAGTTCTAGGAAAACGAAGTTTTTAAGGGAAGTTGTATTAACATTGGCAATTCAATCACTCAACGAAAATAACTAAACTAAAAATTAACAAAGCAAGTAAACTTTCTGGAGAAAACATTCTAAAATTATTCATATTTGAAGCAGCACCTGAGCAGACGAAGCGAAGAACCTTGAACCTTTGTTTGCCCACGGCAGTATCTTTCCGGTAGACATCATCTGCAAATCCTTAGACTCAGTATGATAACTCTCTCAGCGGTTGCTACACGCCCAAATAATGAATACCAATTGCCCTCCGGTACTACAGAATCAACCAGTCCGTAAGAAGCTTCTGCGTTCTCAATGCGAAAGCTTGTCTGCGAGGCATTAAATGAACCTTTCCCGAAAATAATTCCAATCGGTTATAGAACTATGAGAGAGATGAAATTTATGATTATTTTTACACGCAGGTTAACAACGGTAATAAGAGAAAATGTTCTTTCACATTTGGTAATGGGCCTCCACCATGCTACGAGTGTATAGGCTATCTGAAGGACGCTGAAACGTTTCGTGACACCCTCTGACTATTAAGTATATATCGCCACGTGCTCTTACCGTCCATGGTCTGACAAGTGTCGCTTTACCTCGTGTTATCGCACGGACTATCCAATATCTCTCTCCCTTCTGTTATGTAAATTGGTTTTTAACGCTCCTATTTAACAAAGAAAACATGGAAAGCGGTGTGGGCCATAATATGATCCTTAAATTTTCAACCCAACATACAATTGGGCCAAATAATAAAGGCCCATCACATCGTTGCACGAGGTAACATAAATACAGGAAACAAGCAACACATAGCAAAACAACGCAAATAAGTACACCGAAATACGTGAAGTAACCGACCAGAAGAAATACAGACACATATCGCAATAAATGGACAGCGGGTGGGTGGGACACCGACAAAACACAACGTGCAACTGACTGGCGGGGGTGTGAACAGTGATTACTGAAGCGTAAGTTTCCCGGCCCCGTGTATAACTAAGCGGGTTTAAGGGGGACGGCTCCACCTGAATAGATACGGGTTGCCAGGTCTGCAAGATTCAACTTTAAGCGTTAACAATAATTAACTTCTTTAATGTACATTTAACGCTCCTATTTAACAAAGAAAACATGGAAAGCGGTGTGGGCCATAATATGATCCTTTAATTTTCAATCCAACATACAATTGGGCCAAATAATAAAGGCCCACAGTTGGCCGCTTGAATGAGCGCCAACTTTATGGCCCAATTTAATCAAAGGGCTATTTGAAGAAATTCAAATAGCAACCTCTGAACGGTGCCGAGCTTAACCTGCGTTGTAAAGCCATCCGTCTCGCAAAACCAGTTACAACACTGACAGGAGCTTGTATATATCGTTCATATGCATTACACGACCATCTGCCTAGCAGCTTGATCTCCCAATTCTGCATACCTGCCGCTGCTGCATCGGTGGCACCACCTCTACGGAAAGAGTGACCACTATATTGGTCATTTTGAAATCCTGCTAATGCTAATATCAGCCGAACATGGTTAACAAAAAGAGACTTTGTAAGAATGCATGTATTCTCGAGTTTAAACAACGGTTCATCCTTGGTCGCACCATATAGTGAACCTCGTTGATTCATGTACTGCCGCATAGAACACACGGCACAGATGCTTGTCTGAGAGCAGCCGATGTTGATTACGTAGCCACATCTAGCTTTGTCAGTTTTTGACCCCTTCAATTTTAGAGTCAGATAATATATGCCCTGCTCATTCTGAAGCAACTGTACATCGCCAACTGTTAAATGGTTAGCCCTATCAAACGAGGACTGCGATGGGACACAAAATTCCGCCGCTCTTAGACATGCAAAATAAGCCAGTGTCATGGCTGTCCAAAACAAATACGAATCATATACCACCCCTATCTTTTCTCTTAGCTGAAGCAGCATAGAATAAGTTATGGGGAGTTTCTGCTATGGCGGCCCCGACTCATATTTAAGACCTGCCAATGCCCGCTTTAAGCGGAATTTGCCTACGAGCGGGTCGCCATATGCTTCTTCGATATGCAAAGATCTCACTGCTGAAAGATAAACTAATATGCTAGAATGTTTGAGACTCCTACGGTGCAGGTATGTTACAAACATCAACACCGACAAAACACAACGTGCAACTGACTGGCGGGGATGTGAACAGTGATTACTGAAGGGTGAGTTCCCCGGCCCCGTGTATAACTAAGCGGGTTTAAGGGGGACGGCTCCACCTGAATAGATACGGGTTGCCAGGTCTGCAAGATTCAACTTTAAGCGTTAACAATAATTAACTTCTTTAATTTACATTAAAATGTCTCTCCGCCTCCTGTTATTGACACGGACTACAAATTGTCTTTCGACCTTCTGTTATGAAAATGGGCTGTCAGGTGTCTCTCATCCTCCTTCTGTTAACGTTGGTAGACTGTCGAGTATCTCTCTATATCCTGTTATCACAGGTATTATCAAGTATCTCTCCAACTTCTGTTATCGCCACGGACTACCTAGTGTCTGTCGACCTTCTGTTATCGCCAGGGGCTGTCAAGTATCTCTCCCCTTTTATTATCGGCCACGGAATGTCAAGTGTCTCTGTAGATCTCGTTTACGTCAGCAGGCTATCACGTGTCTCTCTACGTCCTGTAATCAACAATGGAATGTCAAGTGTTTTTCTTCACCGAGATATCACCACAAGATGTGAAGTGTGTCTCACCTTTTGTTATCGGCACGGGATGTCAGGCGTCTTTCGCCTTTTGTAACCGGCCACGGGCTGTCATGTGTCTCTGTAGATCCCGTTTACGTCAGCAGGCTATCACGTGTCTCTCTACGTCCTGTAATCAACATTGGGATGCCAAGTGTTTTTCTTCATGGAGATATCACCACAGGATGTGAAGTGTCTCTCACCTTTTGTTATCAATTCTGGGTTGTCACATGTTTCTCTTGATTCTCTTAAAGACTATGTACTCTGAAATGTCTTCCCACATCCATACGTTGTCAACGTAATGTTAATTGTCTGTTTCTCTTTCTCTCTATATATATTACGCTCTTTACACAGCGCTTTACCTATGGGGCTACTACGTATATCGTAAGACGCTGTTTGTTTATGACCTCGTATCCTGAATTGCAACACCAGAGGGGACACTGTATTTTTGTCCAATCAGACGAGACTTTGTGCTGGAAGACAAAGCAAAGCGAGGAATACACGGAGCCAATCATATTCATTTCTTTTTGAGTGACAGCTCATCCCCCAGCGTAACCGTCTGAACAGGCCACAGGCTCAGAGAGAATTGCCCCTGACGTGGTTTGCTTAGGGCCTTGGGCACATAGGATGCTCGGCCGATGAGCTGTAATTCAAACGAAACGCAAACAACAAAGGCTGCGTGCACACCTCGCTTGCTGGTTTCAGTTCTGCAGACAACAGATACATGGCTACGCTAACACAGTCATAATGTCATAATCGAATCGGTCGATGACGGGAAAATGCAGAGGGAGCAATTTAAATTCGACCGGAAACTCATCAAGCGGCGCTTGAAGCGCAGCAATGGGCGGAGCCAGGATGCATCTGATTGGTCACATCATAAGCACTTTTATTTCAGTTGGAAACGAACTGACATCTAGTCTCTAAATATATAATAAACAGTCAAAGCTGGCAGCGCGAAAATCAGTTGCTTCTTTAGAAGCGCAAGATTTCCGCTGCCTCGGGAGCGTATATATATATATATATATATATATATATATATATATATATATATATATATATATATATATATATAAAATATATCTGTATTTATTTATTGTAAATTCTCGCCTGATGGTGCGCTGTCTATCAACCGACTATGACACAGCTTGACAGATGTGTTCAGCAAGATTACCATGCAAACGTCAACATCATGGTGAACATGGAATGGACCTCGTCTTAGCAAAATTTACGAAATATCCTGTGCTATGTGAATTTTATACTTATAAGCTCAAGTTCGATCCTGCTAAACATCGACCATTAATTGTACTGCCCTGTCAGACCGGTCAATGTCGATGTGAATGTCCAATTTTTCAGTCAGCATGCATGGACTATAGGCAGCCCATACTGATAAAACATGTACCATTATGCATGTGTCTATATCTTTATACTGTTACGGAACCTAATATAAACAGATCAAGTATGCGTGATGAACACAAATTTTGTAATGGAGATAAAAAACAAATCAGATTCTGTGACACTAGGCAGCGTGAAATGTCTAGGGGAATGAATAAAGAAGTCAGTGGTTTTTGTTAACAAAATAACTATAATTTATTCTTAAAACAACCCTAACAATACAACACACTAAATCAATACAATTATACAGTAAAACAGCGTAATAGCAACAAGTCAATACAATCACACAGAAAGATAATGGTACAGTACCTGGACACCAATACTGTCACCACGATAAGTCCTTTAAATGTAAACTCTCGGAGAACAACAGTCCCGTGGAAAGTTCTTGCAACAACCCAGAAAGTAAACTGAAGTCCAAAAGCATAAAATCCAAGAGAAAGTCTTTGAAAATGTATAATTGTCGCATTCGTCGGGTAAGGTCTTAGAATCTGACACACGCTTCTGCGTCCGCTGGTATCTGCTCTGCTGTCTGCCCTCCCGTTCTAAAAAACAGCCCCTTTATACACCTTCACACCCGAAGCCGGAAATTTTCCACTTCTCGAACAGTCTATAAGGTCCTGCACAACACGCGTTTAAGGAATTCTCTAGAAAGACATAGCTGTGTGTCTCTACACACCAGGCTGATCACGTGACCCACGACCAGGCGTGAAAGCCCAAGGCTCACATGGAAACGAGAGTCCAACCAGTACGGATTTAACGTAAAATGCAACACGCAGCCAGACACGAGTGCCACAACAGGAGCTACGCCCGTGTCACACAATAAAAAGAGCACCTGTCACAATACTATATTTCGTGAGTGAAACCTACCCGAAATGTATTATGATATAAAAGCAACAGAATTATGTATCGATTTGAGCAACCAATCTGTGATATGACCTGACTCGTTAGCACGTCTGTTAATTGAATTCGATTAAAGGTAAATTTGATGAAGTAAGAAAAAGCATGCTCCCCCGAATTTAATTCTCAAAGCTTTGGATATTTGTAACGCCGGAATTGATTAACCTGATTATGGAAAAAATTCCACGAGCGATATCGATTGACATTCACAGATTAACAAAATTTAAGATTAGACATTAATTATTCTTTTCCTCAATTATATGATTAATGCCGTGATGCCGAAACGTAATTGACTCTGTCTTTCTTTTTAAAATTACCTTTTCTTTGGAACAGAAAGTTCCAAATCTCATTATCTAAGGATCGAACTGATTTGACGCTACTGAAATATTAAAATATTTAATATTAGGAAAGTGCAAGTTTAAAATCAGAAAAAAAGTTTTATTATCAGAAAGCAAATAAAAACGTATGAGCACGTTGGCGTGATATTATGGAGAAAAAGAGTCCGATCTTCGGACAAAACACCAATTATTACTGGAGAAAAAGAGTCCGATCTTCGGACAAAACACCAATTATTACTGGAGAAAAAGAGTCCGATCTTCGGACAAAACACCAATTATTACTGGAGAAAAAGAGTCCGATCTTCGGACAAAACACCAATTATTACTGGAGAAAAAGAGTCCGATCTTCGGACAAAACACCAATTATTACTGGAGAAAAAGAGTCCGATCTTCGGACAAAACACCAATTATTACTGGAGAAAAAGAGTCCGATCTTCGGACAAAACACCAATTATTACTGGAGAAAAAGAGTCCGATCTTCGGACAAAACACCAATTATTACTGGAGAAAAAGAGTCCGATCTTCGGACAAAACACCAATTATTACTGGAGAAAAAGAGTCCGATCTTCGGACAAAACACCAATTATTACTGGAGAAAAAGAGTCCGATCTTCGGACAAAACACCAATTATTACTGGAGAAAAAGAGTCCGATCTTCGGACAAAACACCAATTATTACTGGAGAAAAAGAGTCCGATCTTCGGACAAAACACCAATTATTACTGGAGAAAAAGAGTCCGATCTTCGGACAAAACACCAATTATTACTGGAGAAAAAGAGTCCGATCTTCGGACAAAACACCAATTATTACTGGAGAAAAAGAGTCCGATCTTCGGACAAAACACCAATTATTACTGGAGAAAAAGAGTCCGATCTTCGGACAAAACACCAATTATTACTGGAGAAAAAGAGTCCGATCTTCGGACAAAACACCAATTATTACTGGAGAAAAAGAGTCCGATCTTCGGACAAAACACCAATTATTACTGGAGAAAAAGAGTCCGATCTTCGGACAAAACACCAATTATTACTGGAGAAAAAGAGTCCGATCTTCGGACAAAACACCAATTATTACTGGAGAAAAAGAGTCCGATCTTCGGACAAAACACCAATTATTACTGGAGAAAAAGAGTCCGATCTTCGGACAAAACACCAATTATTACTGGAGAAAAAGAGTCCGATCTTCGGACAAAACACCAATTATTACTGGAGAAAAAGAGTCCGATCTTCGGACAAAACACCAATTATTACTGGAGAAAAAGAGTCCGATCTTCGGACAAAACACCAATTATTACTGGAGAAAAAGAGTCCGATCTTCGGACAAAACACCAATTATTACTGGAGAAAAAGAGTCCGATCTTCGGACAAAACACCAATTATTACTGGAGAAAAAGAGTCCGATCTTCGGACAAAACACCAATTATTACTGGAGAAAAAGAGTCCGATCTTCGGACAAAACACCAATTATTACTGGAGAAAAAGAGTCCGATCTTCGGACAAAACACCAATTATTACTGGAGAAAAAGAGTCCGATCTTCGGACAAAACACCAATTATTACTGGAGAAAAAGAGTCCGATCTTCGGACAAAACACCAATTATTACTGGAGAAAAAGAGTCCGATCTTCGGACAAAACACCAATTATTACTGGAGAAAAAGAGTCCGATCTTCGGACAAAACACCAATTATTACTGGAGAAAAAGAGTCCGATCTTCGGACAAAACACCAATTATTACTGGAGAAAAAGAGTCCGATCTTCGGACAAAACACCAATTATTACTGGAGAAAAAGAGTCCGATCTTCGGACAAAACACCAATTATTACTGGAGAAAAAGAGTCCGATCTTCGGACAAAACACCAATTATTACTGGAGAAAAAGAGTCCGATCTTCGGACAAAACACCAATTATTACTGGAGAAAAAGAGTCCGATCTTCGGACAAAACACCAATTATTACTGGAGAAAAAGAGTCCGATCTTCGGACAAAACACCAATTATTACTGGAGAAAAAGAGTCCGATCTTCGGACAAAACACCAATTATTACTGGAGAAAAAGAGTCCGATCTTCGGACAAAACACCAATTATTACTGGAGAAAAAGAGTCCGATCTTCGGACAAAACACCAATTATTACTGGAGAAAAAGAGTCCGATCTTCGGACAAAACACCAATTATTACTGGAGAAAAAGAGTCCGATCTTCGGACAAAACACCAATTATTACTGGAGAAAAAGAGTCCGATCTTCGGACAAAACACCAATTATTACTGGAGAAAAAGAGTCCGATCTTCGGACAAAACACCAATTATTACTGGAGAAAAAGAGTCCGATCTTCGGACAAAACACCAATTATTACTGGAGAAAAAGAGTCCGATCTTCGGACAAAACACCAATTATTACTGGAGAAAAAGAGTCCGATCTTCGGACAAAACACCAATTATTACTGGAGAAAAAGAGTCCGATCTTCGGACAAAACACCAATTATTACTGGAGAAAAAGAGTCCGATCTTCGGACAAAACACCAATTATTACTGGAGAAAAAGAGTCCGATCTTCGGACAAAACACCAATTATTACTGGAGAAAAAGAGTCCGATCTTCGGACAAAACACCAATTATTACTGCATCAAAAACCGAGAAACTAACAAACAATGAGCTAAAGGTCCAACAACATGCTCTGTCTTACAGCTGCTCTGTCTTACAGCTGCTCTGTCTTACAGCTGCTCTGTCTTACAGCTGCTCTGTCTTACAGCTGCTCTGTCTTACAGCTGCTCTGTCTTACAGCTGCTCTGCCCTAACTGTTGGTCCTTCAGACGGACAGGGTCGAGGGAAACAGTGACCTGGCCTCTGACCTGACATCTTCATGCTGACCCTCCGCAGTCACCGCACAATGGATACCCAATTTCAAAGAAAGATACTCGGCAATGCAACAACAAACAAACCAGCCCACTAAGGGTCAATAGAAGGACAGAAAGACAGGTTCACACCATTTTATGTAATAAGAGCTGCAATCAAGGATATAGCAACAGGTGGACAGGTGAGTGCTGCAGTGTCTATCCGACAATAAAGCCGATCCGTACGACCTGCTAACAAGACCTGAGCAGACGATCACATTCGGACTGCACAGTTCTTTCAACCTCCTATTTAATAAGTCTCGGATCAGCCACTCAGACCAATGCTTATTGTCCCACCAGCAGCATGACAACAACACATTAGCTGCAAGAATGCCACTTACTCAAAGACACCGGGCTACATATATAGCTAGGGGAGACACCGGTAGCACGTCTGAGAGATCATTCGTCAGACAGTATGGCGGGGGTTTCCATCTGAATTATTGAAAAGAAGAAGAACAAGGGACGCATCTCAACTAACATTTGACGGGATTCTAAAACTTTGTTAAAGTAATAAGAAATTAAATGTAATGAGAATTAAAGGATATTAGAACTAATGAAATGTCTACAACATTGAATCAAGTATATATGGTAAATAGTTTATATGCAGATATTCAGTACAATTTTTAGCTCAGCTGACTGTAAGTCATCTGAGCTTTAGCAATCACTCTTTGTCCATCGTCCGTCCGGCCGTCTGGTCGTCTGTCCGTTAACAGGGCACAAATCGTAACCGCTGGACCTAGAATCTTCTTTCTTGATATGCAGGGAGAGCTTTGAAAAGTCTCCTTGGAGACCTAAAATTAGGTCTCTGTTACCCATATTCTTTGAGCTATGGGGCTCCAAAGTACCCCCCCCCCCCAGAACAACTAATCCATTGATCACCATGATTCTTTGCATGGATATTGATCATAGAGTGTTTCATCATTTTCTGCAGACTGGTGGCACCATCTGTATTTTTTCGATTTTTTACGATTTTTTTTCTCCTCAATTTTTGATACCTTAAAAGGTGCTGTCAACTGATATCAGGGCACAAGTCGTAACGACTGGACCTAGAATCTTCTATCTTGATATGCAGGGAGGCCCGTGAAAAGTCTCCTTGGAGACCTAAGCTATAGGGCTCCAAAGTACCCCCAGAATAATGGAAAATTTGATACAAAAGCTCAAGTATCTGAACAACTAATGCATTGATCACCATGATTCTTTGCATGGATATTGATCATGGAGTGTTTCATCAGTTTCTGCAGACTGGTGGTGCCACCTGTATTTTTTTTTCGATATTTTACAATTTTCTTTCTCTATTTTGAGACCTTAAAAGATGCGGTCATCTGATAACAGGGCACAAATCGTATTGTCTGGACCTAGAATCTTCTATCTTGACAATCGGGGAGGCCGATGAAAAGTCTCCTTGGAAACCTGGAATTAGGTCTCTGTTACCCAGATTCTTCAAGCTATGGGGCTCTGAAGTACCCCCCAGAATAATGGAAATTTAATACAAAAGCTGAATTATCTGAACAACTAATGCATTTATCACCATGAATCTTTGCATGGATTTTTATCATGGAGTGTTTCATCAGGTTCTGCAGACTGGTGGCGCCACCTGAATTTTTTTCGATTTTTTTTACGATTTTTTTTTCTCAATTTTTGATACCCTTAAAAGATGCTGTCATCTGATAACAGGGTACAAATCGTAACCGCTGGACCTAGAATCTTCTATCTTGATATGCAGGGAGGCCCGTGAAAAATCTCCTTTTAGACCTAAAATTAGGTCTCTGTTACCCAAAACCTCAAAGCTATGGGGCTCTGAAGTATCCTCCAGAATAATGGAAAATTTGATACAATAGCTCAAGTATCTCAACAACTAATGCACTGGTCATCCTGTTTCTTTGCATGGATATTGGTGATGGAATGTTTCATCAGTTTCTGCAGATTGGTGGCGCCACCTTTTTTTTTTTTTTAATTTTTGGTGATTTTTTCCCCTGTTATTGAGATCTTTAAAGATGTGGTTATCCTTTAACAGTGCACAAATCGTAACCATTGGTCCTAGATTCTTCTTACTTGACAACCAGGGAAGTGCATGAAAAGTCTTCTTGGAAACATGAAGGTCTCTGTTACCCATATTTTCCAAGCTATGGGGCTTATAAGTACCCCCCAGAATAATTGAAAATTTGATACCAAAGCAGGGCACAAATCATAACCATTGGACATAGAATCTTCTATTTTGACAACCAGGGAGGTCCATGAAAAAGTCTTCTTGGAAACCTGAAATTAGGTTTCTGTTACCCATATTCTCCAAGCTATGGGGCTTACAAGCACCCCCAGAATAATTGACAATTTGATACCAAAGCAGGGCACAAATCATAACAATTTGACCTTAATATACTTACTTGACATCCTGAGCGTTCCTCAAAAGTTCTCCTCAGAAACTTGAATTTAGGTCACTGTGACCTATATTATCTGAGTTACAGGCCATGTTTGAGTACCCCAGAAATAATGCAAAATACACACAAATTGCCTGATTCCTCAGGAACAGCTGGATGGATTGTCATCAAATTTGATGTGCTTATGGGTGTTGATGAACTTCAGCTAATATGCATGAACTATGATGCCACCTACATTATCTTAATTTGTTGCTGTGCAAGGACAAATTGTCAACATGCCAGTCGGCTGAGCGTCATGAACCATGGGTCACTTGTTAATCATTCTATAAAGCCATTTATTATTTACAGGCTTTACCGGGAGAATCTCTTGTGTTAGAAGTATGTAGCTTGGTTATTTTTATGTACCTTATATTGTAGGCCAAGCACAATGCCAGAGAAAAAAATGAATAGAAAATTATTGCTTTGTTGTTCGGATAATACCAGGATTGATGTCATGGATCGGGTTAAAACAATCAAGGCCTGTAAACTGCTGCTTAACCATTGTATTTGATATGATAGGTTTCACTTCTTCCTAATTCTAACACGGATGCATACTTGTGTTTTATAAATACAATTTATCCCGATACGTTCAAAGAGTTAAGCTTTATCTTCTCACAAAAGCCAGATAAAGGGATTTGGCAAGGACAGAACACGGTCATCAATCTATGTTTTCTTTTCAATCGATCGGTCGCGGCAAATGATGTCCAGGCACGCAATGACAACACAATGAAACGCTATGCAATTGCCCCCTTTTAATCTCCGTGTTCTGAACGGGAGGGATGGTTTGATTTAAAGACACTCGCTAATATTTGGTAACAGTGTGGAATCTATTGAGCTTAGAATTATCAATGAAGCTTGTTTAAAAACACTGCAAGGACTTAATACGAAAAATGAACCGGGACAAATTGCAAGTATTGTTAAATATGCTACAATCTACTAAAGCTTGTAACACTTTACAAATAATGTTATATATAAAAGGGCGATGAGGTTTAATATTATAGTACTAGCTATTTAGAACATCAACAGCAGGAGTGAATAGAAGATTTTGGAAAGGGTAGGGTCAAACCCTAGAAGACAAATAAGAAAGCCTAAGAAAGGTCCTCTGTTCCGGGTGTCCAAGCCGGAAACATTGAATCGGAACCTCGAAAAAAGGTCGTGGCGGATAGAAAAAGGACGGGTACCGAATCCTTCAGCTTAGACGAAAGGGTATAATGGTCATCAGTACATAGGTTCCGGAGATATAAGTTTCAATTCATTTAAGTTTCAACAGTTTATTTGGTTCAATCGTTTAATGGACCAGAAATAAAATGGCATTTGAAACAAATACTGTGATTTTACTTTATAATTATCAAAACTTAGAAAATTTGGATGAGAAATAGGTTTAGAGGGAGCTTTATTTTTTCATGATTTTGTTTGTTGAAATAACGTTAAGCTCAATAATGGTATTTACATTTTGTCTAAATAAACCCTGCATAAGAGATGGTGAATAGAATTTATTTCTGTTGATGATATCAAAGAGAACTAAGAGCAACTCCCATGCAAATTATTAATTTAGAGTAAGACATTGAAGTCATTGATAATATTAAAAAATAGTACTATATTCGTAAGTGCCTCGTATTAAGCCTATATCACGTGAATAAGCTCAATATCAAGGTGATTCAAGATAGTAAAACAAAAGATATTTAAAAAGAAACATTTCCTCATGACAGTTTTACTGTAATGGCACCAGAGTGTGACAGTGAGACATGGTGCAGTTATCTGTCCTTTGTATTCCGGAAAAGAAACAAACTGATTGCTTTTAATTACCAGAAGGTCCCGCCAATTAGGCTGCTGTCATTTTGGTCCGCAAATTTTATCCAATGCTCATTTAAAGTAAGTGACAGCCAGTAGCCATCTGTATAGCTTTAGGGTAGATTTTTTTAACACTCAACATTTTCAAATGTGCCACCATTTCTTCGGGTTAAAATGAAAGATGTAAACTTTTTTTTTCATTTTCACCTGAGATGTTTAACGATATATTGCTACAAAAACCCTGTTGGAGGAATTTTTTTTCTAATTCTTATTCATTATGCAGCTTAACTTTGTCACGAGAAGACAAATCAGGCAAAACCACACAGACCATACTCAATTAAAAACCAGAGAATATACCAATTGTTAAATTTAAAGAAAAACGTTTCTAATTAACAGAGGTATATGTATCCGTTTGAACCATTAAGTTGAAAACCAAAACACGTGGTTCGGGAGCTAATTTGTTAAAACATGTAAACTATATAACGTATAACCATGTGATTCACGCGCAGATAATTTTATTATTGAAAATTGATTTAAAAGGACAGATGTTCTCTGGAAAAAATTGAGCTCCTGAATATATGAGAACAATTATTATCCGGCGTTCCAACGCACATACAATGAGTGGTATATATAAGTGGTGTTAACTTTCAAATATAATACGGCAATTGTAGGCTTTCATGTTACGTTAGACGCAAATGTTCACTAAAGATGTTGTCTGTCTGCATCTTTGATAAATTTGAAAAATTAGTATCACAAATGAAATGTCAGATTCAGTTTATATTATTAGTAGTTAAGAACATGTCCAGGAGTTACGCGTGTTACAGCAGTTCCGAAGAAAAGTAGGCGGCTCCGAACTGGAACGTGAGACAAACGCTTTTAAGATCTTAAATTCCCCTTGCTTCGCAGCATGACACATAATGTACTTTATGATCGCAATAATAGTAATAAATATTCACCAACCATAAAAGCACGTTACGTTTTAATTAATTGTATATCTTGATAAAACCATGTATATATAGTAAGAGCGGAGACAGTGGGCCTCCATGGCCCTTATTTACGACCCCGTCTGTACCGTGCTCGATCATAGATTTTGTTCCTCATCTTTCCATTCCGCTGCCTCTGAAACCGGTTAAGGTCAGACAGGGAATTGTTTATTACATGTTGACAGGATCCGCAGATTTGATTTATAAAGTTTGCAGGGAAACTACGAAAGTTGACAAAAAAGTAAACATATATATCATATCGTGTTGTATATCATTTCCAAATAACAATAATAAAAATAATAACAGCACTAATAGTAACAATAATCATTATAACAACAATAATAAAAAATAATATATATATATATATATATATATATTTATATATAATCAGACCAATATTCAATTTAAAAAAGCCAAAAAGATTTTTTTCTGTGAATGGGTATACATAACTGTGTATTACATTTAACTAGCGGTTTACTCATACGCCGACCTGTGACATCCGGGTTTTAGTGTTTATACAAAATGGCAACCCATTTGAACGGTTTCGAGAAATTGTGAGAATTAAACCTGTCAGAGATGGTGAGGTCGCGGAGATGCAACTCAGGGGAGAGCGTCCAGGAAAGAATCAGTGGGTGGAGAAAGTTGGTGGTAAGGATACGTGTATCGGATAGTTTAGAGCGGAATGAGGCTCTCTATTAACCTTGCTTCTTGTTGTACATATGAAAGGATTTCATTGATTTCTCGTAACCTTTCTTATAAGCAAGACCCTAGTACAAGTCAACACAATATTTTTTTGCCAGATACTGAATGGAAACTCGTGCAGCCTCAGAGTTGTCATTTTTGGATGGAATCTTGAAGTATTTGTAATTTCTTAATCTAGTTATATACTGGAAATACGCGTGCATTATGCAAAATAATTGAAGTAACACTCCTATAAAGGTCTTTTCTCTCGAGCAACTCGATGTCCATTTGAATGAGCTAAAATCTGTAGCAGATAAATAAAACCTATATGAAGTAATATATTTTGGTACATAACAGCCATGCTAAGGAGGAATGTGTTGTAAAAGAAGTGTCAGAAAGTCTCTCAGCAATTCAATCTGGCACGGATGATTTTGCGTCAAACCTAATGTATAATCCAGCGTGGTTTTGTTGCTTAATGCAGAAGAGTGACAGCCAAGTGACTTGTAGCATATTAATATATGGGACTTCTTTGTGTGAGAAACTACATGCAATCTCTGTTTAATTGTGTTTGTTTTGGCGGTGACATAATTCACCAAGTAAAAGTCAGCTAAATATAGTCTTTCAATGTCTAATATTCGAAGGTATAAAAAATTTAATTACACTGAGTGTCCATAGCCGGATCTTGGCAGTTTATAGCCTCCTTGTGGAAATCTATCAAATTCCAGCCATCATTTTCTGCTCAAATTTAGATTGGTTAGCTGTTCCTGCGTACATTTATCATATTGCTATCTACCATATATTAATTAATGCTTTAACACCAAGGCTACCACAAATGAAAGGCGGCTTCTCTGAGCTGATTTTGGCAGCCTAGACAAATGAGAACAGCACTCATTCCTAGTCAATCACAGGCTGTTCCAGGCTTAGCATTTGATCCTGGATTTGCTTGCTTCCGTGAGGTAGAAAAAATGTTGTGCACGCGGCATAGGGCAAAGTACAACCACGACGCTAAATATTACTGCGGCAGGTCGCAGGCTAGCACAGAGGTGTAAGTGCTGACGTCAACAGAGATTACAGGGCGTCAAGAGTGTAATTACACCAAACGACGTTGATATACCATCCCCTTTACTCATTATTGGATTCTTTATCAATGTTCCTTGTTTCTTGAAATTAAGAAACGTTACACCAGTAACTAGAAATCTGCATTCTGCGGAATGCAAGCCTCCGCCATGTGCAGGTCTTTATTGTGGGATGCTCCCTAAACCGTGTTTGCCTTCACTTATTCGACCTATATTCCCAGGTTCATTTTATGAGACTTTACAGCAATGCATTGCTTTGATGACGATCCTGAATCCCGATCATGTTCCGGATCTACACCAAAATCTAATCGATTCTACATTGGCCCCTTTTTCGAAACACCCTGAATATTTCATGAGATTCCGTTCATGATTGGGTGAGTTATGTAGTGAAAAATTACACAACCCCCCCCCCCCCCCCCCCCCGCCTACACACACACACAGAGACATACACGAACGGGGTGAAGGGAAATAATCAGTCCTCTGTATTCACAAGAGCCGTAAAACTGTATATCGGAGTAGGCACAGACCCTTAGGGTGTCTGATCACAATAGCCTAAGCCACAGAATGAACAACAACAAATTACAAATGTAGATAAGTGGCGTTCAAAACGTTCAAGTTTACATGTTACATATATATGGTATGGTTGTGACTATTTCTTACTTTTCCTCCCCAAGGAGCTTTCCATTTCTTACACATTTGTAATTAAAGTAATGCCAAGAAATGAAGGGACAATCTTGACTTATACAGAAAATATTCATACCTTTATTGATAGAGCTATGTTTCTGAACAAACACCTGTAGTTTGTATGACATTGAGCGTAATTTGTAATATTCTGAAAGAAAGAATATAATAAGGAGAAGTGGAAATGCAAAGCAAACCAACTCTTACGACTTTTAAATTGTACGCCAAATATTCGTACCTAAACTACCATGCATGAATGTGATTGCAAAACAGAGATGCATTTTTATATATCAATCGCTCGGAAATAGGAATTCACAAATTGAATACAGTAATTTAAATTTTCAGAATATGAAAGTTATAAAAATAAATTACATATGTACTAAGTAGTGATAATATAATCATTATGAAAAGTAAAACAGGGTGTTTTTTTTGCTCGTTCAGAGGTCCTGCACCTTTTTGAAAACTCTGTTACTGGGTACAGGTACACAACATCTGTATTTGTAGTTATCAATCTATTTTTTGTCTCTGGCTTTAGCCCTTATTTGTTTTACTCATTACATTCCTGAATGTTATCTGAGTAAAGGCATGATGGCTCTACATGGCCCGGTCTCACTGTGATGACACTCCTGGTTATTAGTCTTAATGAGGGAACTTTTTATTTATCAGCTTTCTGCACGCCAGAAATAAAAATAATACACATCAGTGATAATTAACCCACCATTGAATAGGCAAATTCCTGTAAACAGCAATAAATCAGTTTTAATCATGAACAACCAAAATACTAAAGAAATGCAGTTTACATGGATATTACCATAACAAATTATATTAATGTGAAGTAATGTGCCTGTAATTTAAGTGACAAATGGCAATATCCTTTTGACAGAAAGGAGCTCGATCGTCCCTCTTAAGGTCTGTACTTCACTGATCGTTCTACTCCAAAACCTGGATGTTGATGGTAAAGTCCTGTTCTGGAATAAGGACCTCCCATCAGAGCTCCAGGGAAGATTACTTGGGAAGCGGCACAAGTGATGACTAGCCTTAGCGTAAATGAACACGCTTCCTTAACTGGCCGGCCTTCGTACATCGTCGGGCTTCATCAATCGCTAGACTTCACCTTGTAGCTACCTGCGCTGACCATTAACAAGCTTCGAGGCAAACAAGGCCATTCACCACCACCATGTTCGAATCTACAGGCTAATGTAAAATAAATAAATAAAAAATTACCAAACAGCACAAATGGGCTTTGATTTGTTTCTCGGTCTCTGCTGTAGACACCCATAGACACACTTAGCTTTGATATTTTAGAAGCATTATAATTGATAATGTGAGGCGAACCGCAAAGTCAATATTTTCTCTTTTTTAAAGGACATTTCCTTATATTTCGTACCTGTCCGTTCCGAATATGTTTTTTCCTAACGGCCTTTTTTTTCGTATAAACTGCTTAATCCAGTTGTGTTTTGTGCTCAATGGAGCATGTCTTTTCACATTGGCTAAAGATCTTAAACCTCATTTCATCACGTAAATACGACTACAAAAATGTTACAAAGTAGAGCTCTGTGTCAACTGCGTCACCCAGGAGGCTCGTAAACCTCAGTGTGTAGCACATGGGATTGTACGCTCCGGGCTTTCCTCCAAATGAATAAAATAATAGCAAAGACATTTCAACCCCAAGCATTACGTGGGTTGTGACGTCAATGGGAAAAGTTCTTTAATAAACATGTCGTTCTTTCAGGATTCATCTATCAAGCGAATAATTAAAATATCTTTTTATTAGTCAGAAGTTTATGTCATCTATATATTTATGATAAATCGTATTATCTGTATGGCCTATCTTCTTAAAGATCACATCGTCCATCATATTTGAAGCGTGATTGAGGTTCATGATTTATTATTGGTTACGTATATGGTGTAAAAACGCTGCGTTATAAACAACCATGATTTAATTTTCCTCGGATGAAGCATGAATATATACTGATTATGAGAAAACCAGATTTAAATAGTTTGATTAAATAGATTGCCTGTCTTGCGTGGCAGGATTTAAAGAAATGGGGATTAAGGAGCTGGTGAAGGAACTGTTCACTTCAGTCATTGGTTCACTGTAGTGTACGGAGTGACTGAGAGACACTATGATGTATACAGAAATGATGTAAAGTTATAGGTACACATATGATGTAAATCATAAACATCAAGCCTGAAGGCACATGCAAAAAACGTAATTAGATCGTTCATTGCCACCCTGATAATTGCCACCCTAAAATAAACACTCAAGACATGTTTCCTTTAACTGGACACAATTATTACACATTTACCTTACGGACTTTCAACGTTAGACAGAAAATGCTTACCGATGTTCTTTTTGTTGGCTTGTCCGAATAGCTGGACTTAAGTTAAGAAAACGTTTTCGTATGAGGTAAATCATATCGTATATTTAAAGACCAGCATATTGAAGATAGAAATTGAAAGGTAATGCTGATGAAATTGTAGTCCTGATAACCCAACTATGTTAGCTTCATCCGACTTTCCACTCTGCTTTGGATTATCAAAGTTTGTCTCTGCCCAAAACTTCTGTACCCCATGTTAGAAGGTAACACTTTATACATTTACATGAACATACCCCGAAAAGAACATATTCCCCTCAAATTCCTTCTTTGTGGCCAAGATCTTGGCAAGGGGACTACAGTCTTTTAAAACTGCAAATCGCAGCTCAGCTTTTTGGTCGCAAGTCCAGCTAACCATCGAATCAGCATGGTCCGAGTGTCTTTAAGATATGAGCGGTAACGCCCTGGGAGAAAGCGAATGGGGATAGAACACTTTGATGTGGATGGACCGAATGTGATGCACCTGCAAAAAATCTGGGTCTATTAATGGCGGGTGGCCGCTTATATGGCTCCACTGGGACGGGATCTGATACAACTAAGTGAGGGAGCGACATCGTCGGCTCATCTGGGTTCTCTCCACGTTTAGGTCGGTTGTGTCTGCTTTGATGTCTTTAGATTGCGTCTGCTGGTTTGATAAGAGAGTGAGACTGGCAGGATGACCACTTTTGGCAGGATGACCACTTTTGGCAGACGGACCATCTACGCTGAAGAACTCAATGTATTCAGTGTTTTTTCTTGATAATCAAAACGGAAGAAGCAGCTAAAAGCTAACGGGCATTAACCTAGGAAGCAGAATCCTTCTAAATAATTAAAGATCCACAAAAAAAGTTAATGCATTCAACCAATTTGCCTCCTGTATAAAATGAACATCGCGATGACAATCCATATCTTTTTCTGATTTTAGTAATACAAGAAGTCTTATGATTTAGAGAAATAAGTTGATGATCAGTTGTACCCCATTGCGCGCATTTTGAATGTTTATTTCATGAATGATTATCCTTGTTTGCCTTTATTATCACAGTCAACCTGGTAATACGGTTAAATGGAATGCTAATCAAAGTAAATAGGATATCGGGTACTGTATTAACGCTGCTCTTAATTTACATTTTAAATTCGTCAATGAACTTGATAGGTCGGGTGCTCGACTTGTGCCCCCGAGGTTGTGGGTTCGCGCCCCGTTCCGATCGCCGATTGCTTTTCCAATCAAAAGTCTTTACCACAAGAATGTGTTCCCTCGACCCAGGAGTAAATAGTCACTGGTCATGGGAAAAACCTTCTAGCGCCTGTAATGGCTGCTTGGATTATATGCACCCCAGGGAACCGAGGAAAGCTACAAGAATGAACAGGCCAAAAAGACAAGGAAGTCGGATGACTGACATCGTCGATGAGTTCAGACTATAAATCTTTACCTTTATATTTTTATACATTAATGATTGTTTTTTTTTAAGAAACCTACAGCAATTCTTTTAGCATTATTGGTGAATTTTGTCTAGAAAAGCAATCACAAAGAGTGATATGTCCAGTGATTTTGTTGTCGAGTCCCACGAACTGTGTAATTCGCTTCTGAGTTCAAACACTTTTATCTACATTCACCTAGATATAAGGAACCACAACAAATCCTAAAGTGGCTGTCCGGTACGTGCACAAGTTTTAGCTTCTGGAGATATAAGGAACATTGGCTATTTGATGTTGCATTTATTCCTGTCATGGATCGTGTCAAAGTCGTGACTGAGTCAAAGTTGTGATGGCAACTCTGATATGTTGTACGATTTCCAAGTCTACCCTCTAGACAGGCCCTTCCTTTGATTAAATGAATGTGAACTTGTTCCTTGGGCCTGCCGAAGGACCCCAGGGGTATGTTTAGGGGACTACTATGTCAGACTTGCATACCCAAGACGTATGCAATGGCGCTAAACCGAAAGCACCACTGCACCCGCTGGTGCACACGGCAGTCCTTTTATCAGGATAACTCTTTGGTCCATACGCTGCTGATGTACGTGTCTTTTTTCTCCTGGGTTTAATCAATCATGGCTGGGGAGAAGCCGATCATCACCACTTGCAAATTTGGTGACTAACGGCAAAGTATGGTCGTAAACTGCTTCCAGGACAGGCTCATCTGTGTATAGGCTTTTTTTATTTTGCTACTCTGTTTACCACGTGACGTTTTCTGTTGAAAAGTAATAAGAAGAAACGCCCTGGAAATCATTCGAAAAAGACCGACATTATAGTGACTCTAAGTTCTCTGTTTCCTTCTACTTGCGACCGGCATTAATTTTACAAGAAGTTTTCATGGCTTAAGGACCCCCTTTGTGCGTGTTTCATTTACATTTAAAGTAAGGATTCCATCTACATTCTCAGTCATTTAATTGGTTTAATTGTTTTTTACTCCAAACTGGTAAAACAAATGTCTCTTCATTGAGAGGGAACATCAAGTGCGGTGGTTGGAGTCTGCCAACTATAATATGACTAAAAAAGATAATGCAGGTCAAGTTTTAAATCTTTTATAACCGAATGAAAGGATTTACTTCTCTCATTTGCACATGCAGATGCTGTCTAGTAATATAGTTCAACTACAGTGCTGATTTTTTATGTCACAATTAATTGTCAGAATTACTTGGAATTCAGGAGAAACGTTATTCATATTCCATAGGAATATTCCATATTCAGTGTAAAACACTGCGTCTTAGTCAGTACAGATTTCTAACCAAGCATCAGCCGATATTTTTAACTCAACCACAAAAAGTATAATTCGGGTTTATTCTAGGTAATTTATCAATACACCTTATGTCTCCCCCTAAGGCATTTCTTTTTAATTAAGTGAGATATAACATAAATAATAACCCTTTTTATATTTTGATCAGGGGATCAAATCAAAACTTTAATTAATCAATAATTGTTCGAAGGGCTGACCGCCCACAGACTTTCAACCAGACAAACCTATTTACATTTCAGCTGATACAAACATGCATAAAATTATACATGGAAGAAGATAATATGGTCCATGTCGAATGTCATTAATATCAGAAATAACCACGATCAGGTGACAGTGCTGTCTCTGCAGGTTGGGAAACTTGTACATTCAGGGAGCAGTAATTTATACTGATGACGAGGCTGGCTCTGAATCTGATGACTTTCATCTCCATATCTAAATCTCTGTGGGCTGCGACTGTATCAGGGAGGGGAACCAGGGGCACGGATTACGAGATGAAAAGGCCAACTCAGGAAGGGACATCTAGAGCTTTCAGACAAATTAAAAAGCAGTTAGTCAACAATAGTTCACAGAAGTGCACAAAACCTGTTTTTGCCCCTGTGCATGAGGGGCAGAACGTTTTGGTTCGCTTGTTCTGATTGGCCTATCCTGTAAACACTCAGTTCTCATGACAGCCCGCTCCTTGTTGTTCCCATGACGTCGCGTGCACCAAAGAACCGCGTGATGCCGGGCGTGAAGAACCGGCGTCCTTTTCCGCTCCCCTCTGTGTCAGCACCTTGCAAGGTTCCCGAAATACTCCCTTAGGGATTTACACCTCATCTTCTTTAGCAGATTTCTTGTAATTTATGTCACTGTGTGACATTTGCCGGAGGCAAGGACGCGACCTCTTACCAAGTTCCAGCTGACCGGCTCGTCCGATACTTCTCTAAATTAGCAACGGGGAGGTTCATTTGAACCGTTGGGGTTTAAATATCCCGCATGTTGTATTTAATTACAGCTCACTTCATTTCTGTCATAACTATTAACCTAGACCAAACACTACAAATTACGAACCAGCAATCAAAACGTTTACTATTTCAATTTCATTATCCGATTGCTATCCTTTGGAATTTCTATATTACAAGTACAGATTAACTAAACACTGACTAATGGTTACGCTCCCGAGACAGTGGAACTCTATCGCTTCTAAAGAAGCAACTGATTTTCACGCTGCCAGCTCTGACCGTTTATGATATATTTAGACACCAGATGGCGGTTCGTTGTCCGCTGAAAAATCGTGCGTATGATGTGACAAGCAGCAAACCAGATGCCAATAAACAAACACTTGACAGGCATCCTGGCTCCGCCCATAGCTGCGCTTCAAGCGCCGCTTGATATCAGTTTACGGTCTAATTTTAATTCCTTCTCTGTATTTTCGCATCATCGAGCGACTCGATTATGACATTATGACTGTGTTAGCGTAGTCATGTATCTGTTGTCTGCAGAACTAAAACCAGCCAGCGAGGTGTTCACGCAGCCTTTGTTGTTATGTTTCGTTTGAATTACAGCTCACCGGCCGGGCATCCTATGTGCCCAAGGCCCTAAGCAAACCACGTCTGGGACAATTCTCTCTGAGCCTGTGGCCTGTTCAGACGATTACCGGGGCGATGAGCGGTCACTCAAAACGAAATGAACATGATTGGCTCCATGTATTCCTCGTTTGGCTGTGTCTTCCAGCACAAGGTCTCATCTGATTGGACAAAAATACAGTGCTCCCCTCTGGTGTACCAATTCAGGATACGAGGTCATAACAAACAGCGCTTACGATATAGGAAGAAGGCCTATAGTTTAAGCGCTGTGTAAAGAGCGTACCTAACGGTTAGATGCATGTTACTTTATCAATAGTTTTCATGTGATTTACCCTGTGACTTATTTCCCATTAATCAGCACTCTAATTTATACCTTAATGAAGACCATGTTCACTTTGACAAGGACAAAACGGTAATTAATTACAAAAAATTTGCCATCCACTTATTTTGAGTCTTAATATCACTTGTTTTACATCAGCATTGATAAAGATCACTGATTATTATTAATTTCACAAAGTTTAAATTGAATTTCTCTTCGGATCTAAAATAATTAATTTGAAAGAGGTTTTCATTTTTCATTATAAATGACTCATTGGAAGGGAAGATGTAAACACTGGTTCGTCATCCATTTTAACCGTGAGTCTTTAAAAAATACCACACGAGTTAAAAAAGCTCAAAAATCTCTGAGTGACTGGTCACTTTAAAATATTTTAAAAGAGCTTCGATGCAGAAGAAAATAATTTGAATCATAACATGGTCTCTTAAAAAGCAGATATCTCAACGGTAAGTAAACTAATATGATTTCTTTCCCTTAAGTGAATCTTTGATGTGATTACTTTTCGTTTGCCTGACCTTTGGTTTATATTGTTCAGCGGAGAGAGAATACATAATGACCGCGCATGACTAGAATTAATGCATCAGCTTAAGAAGATATGTGACTGGTATTGTTAATTAAATGAATCGTGTTTTCGATGAGGCTGTTTCATATAAGGCATTTTGTTCTTAACCTTCATATAATTTCACATAGCTTGAAGCTATAGACTTTTTCCCCTGGGTGATAAAGTAATTAAATTAAATTGATAAAAAATACCTGTCATACAGTGGATGAATCATACTATTATAGGTTAATGGGTGCAATCTTAATGGAATATTAACGCTCCAAGGGCTATATGCTCGCCGGTTGTAATATTGGATCGAATCAACTCCTTTTTCTTTTGATGAATGGTTCCGTGGGAATCACGAAGGCGGCTACATAATGAACAGAAAAGAAACGAGAATTAATCATAATTCCTTGTTATTTTGTAATGTAAAGAAATACAAATGGGTGGTCGTTTGATGAATTGGCTTATAAAACAGAAGATGAATATACAGTGATCAGAGACAGAAGGAAAGAACGCCCCCCCCCCCAAAAAAAAAAAAAAAAACTCAAGAAGGAAAGTTACTGGCTGAACAAGATTGTACTCAGGTGATTGGCTGATTATAGATTTTGACAGTTAATTCCCTGATGGTGGGGCCGTCAACATACTTTCCAGGAAACAGCATTTCTTACCGCACGGCGACAGAGATGAATGAACCTGATGTCGTTTCTAATAAAAACTAGAGTGTAAGATTTTCTTTATAAAACTGTATAAAAAGATGTTGGGAAACGAAAAACCCTGGGTTGCCCTGTTAATACGACCCAGTATACAGTTTTGTTGGATTGATACTACCTACTTATTCACAGTCGTGACAACAGTCATGCCGATAACTTCTCTGGCAAGGCCGCCCATACTTTCAAAACGTAATCTCTGTACACAAAAGGCGAACTTAAAATATCATTCTCGACTTGTAGTGGGAATAAAACATTTCTATCAAAGACGTCTCATTTTATTTAACTCCGCTAGAAAACCATGTACCTGAAATATTTGTCGTAACTTTGAAACTTGTTTGCTAAAAACGGAACCGGGTGTAAGACAGGCATTCACCATAAACTTTGCCATTTAGAACGGCTTTTTTTGTCATTTTCAAACTCGGTTAGTATGTGCTTGAGAAAACAACAAGCCGTGTAGGACAAAGCAGACATTTCAGACACGGCTTTACGCGGCCGGTTTACAACTTATATGCAATTAGGTCAGTTAAATATTATGTCTTCATGGACCTTTCACGTGTCGTGAGTGGAAAACACTAAGTTATATTTGTGTCGCGAGTACAACACACTCGTAGGAGGCTCTTTTAACTATGAGTATACTGAGCAAAAGAAACGTAAACATGCAACCCAAAGCGTACACCCATCTCCGCGATGACCGTCATTTCCGCCTTTTTGCACGATTTATCTATCAAAGACATGACCAGGAGGCGAGACGCTTACAAGTACCACATGCTTTGGCTAAGAAAAGCAGCAAGCTACAGGGAAATGCGACGATAATTTTTTTCTGTGAGATTTTTGGGATTTTTCGTGCAGTTTTCGACCTTTTTGGAGATGCAACCCAATATAAGAAGTAGGTAGAGTCTGACGTCAGAAATGCAACTGTTCCATCCTCCAACGATATCCTTTGAGTTTGTCAAAGTTAAAGATTACAGTTTTATAGAATATACTGCGTACCATTTTGCTTATATGTTCATTTAAATCAAGTGTTATGAAAACGCTCTCTACAATATTAATAGGGAGCAGTCTTTTACTATGACACTTCACTGGATAGAGATAATGGATTCTTCGAGCACTGTGCATCATGAACAATACAGTCAACATATCATTATCTTTCGCTTAGACTAAAGTCTCTGTTATATATTCCTCCTCGTCATATTTCTTGTAAAATATAATCAATTCTACATTTTAAATCAACCCGTTTCCACCCATACTCAGCTGCAAGATCGAAATAATTTTATCTTATATACAACTACCAGACCTTGAGATCCTTGTACGCTTTCATTATAATAACCTTCATTGCGTCCAAACCATTTATTCTGGGACTTGTCAGTTATTATCACTGTATGTTTAGCGCAAACCTCTATTGTTGTATTAATCTCACTAAATGCCGAACAAATGAATTGTTATACTATAACAAGGGAAATCTTTCGAAACAGTCTGAACTCATGGAAAAAGTTTGAAAGATATGTGAATGGTGACTAGTGATAATAACTGGTTTAAAGATTATAATCGATAATTGAAAAAATAAAAACGAATGGCGACCGATTTTAAATCGATTATTTTATGAACTTATCTATATTACCCTGAAATTTACTGTATACTAGTACCTAAACTATTGACCCCAGTAAAGAGTGTGACATGTACATCGGTATTCATCATGAAATTATCAGTCCGCCCGCATCCAAGGTCGACTTGCCGTCAGACTGTTGTTTGCTGCGCAAAGTTTCCTTTTTGATGTTGTTCATTACTTTGTGTTCGTATATCTCTGACAGTATTAAAGTCTTTGCATATTATTAAACAATCGTGTTTAATTGATTATGCAAAAATGCAATCGATTTAATTGTTTTTGAAAGAAAACGACCAATCATTGATTTAATCAATTAATCTGCATAACACTAATGGTCACCTCCGCCAGAAGGGTAGGCGTGTATCCCCGTCCTTTTGCTAATGTGCGTGAGGACGTGTTTGTGAGTTTCTTTTTACACAACATTACTCACGCAGTCATGAACAGAGGCTCATGAAATTTCATACGCACGGATGAATGTTGGAATATGGGCTGAATAAGTGAATGCAAACACGGTTTTGGGAGGATCGCACAATAGGATGGTCACATGGCGGAGGCTTGCATTTTTTTAAATTGTGGAATTTTAGGTTCTTATGTGATAACCGCCCACTCCCGACCAAGGAAATAAGTAAAATTTGATAAATTTCGAAGGCGAAGAACAAAACATAATAGCTATGGATAGAGCTCGTTGCGATCGTCCGAAAGCCAAATCATAAAAAGTAGACCTTTTAGGCACGCATTAGAGCGCTCGCCTGTCGCAATGTAACTCGCTTATTATCGTGTTACAGAGACGCCCGTCTGAGCGGGGTCCCCGTTACCCATACAGGACGTCACAACCAGAGCTGATCATCAGATATATGTTTTGTAACAATGGCATTTGGTCAGGGCCATATATAGGAGATGATCTGAACGATTAACTCCATCTTCTTGTGAGGAGAAGTTCCGTTGATGAAGCAAATAATAAAGTCGGGATGTCCCCCATTTCTGAACCTGAGGCTTGTTTTGCTGGCCTAACAGAATGACTGGTAACCACAGTTAAATCTTTATTGAACTTATTTCTTGTCAAAGGACAACTTGCAAAAATTCTTTCTTATGAACTCTGAAACTTTTAAGGTTAAAGGGAATTTTGAATAGAAAACTCACGTCATGACTTTTTAAGCCTAGGTCTCACTGACCACCTCCTTTTAGTGTATCTCACGGTTCAGCCACGTCAAGCCATAACATTGCACTATCGGGAATTAACGTGATGAAATTGAAGACCGTGTTCTCGTGACGTTCTCGGCACATTCTCCCCACGGTATTTCACGTTCAACTACGGCAATACAACGGTTATAACCACGTTAACAAAAATGTTGCTTGCCGTAGTAGAACGTAGATAGGCCCCGTTCGTCCTCTCCGAGTTAATTCTCGTTGCGGTGCTGTAACTGATATCTACGGTCACCAACGGTAGTGTCACGGTAACCACGTTCAGTCACGTTTTCCTACAGTATCCTACGGCAGTGGCCTGGGTTCTTAGGCGACAAAAATATTTGCTTTGGCCCTGCTTCGAGGGTTTGTCACGGGAAATCTGTTCAAATCTCCAGACTTGGGAACAATTTATGTCCCGTTCTCTTTTATCATTACAAAGAGAACGTAACCCCCCCCCCCCCCACCGCCACAACCAGACACTATCATTCATGTTATTCTACGGTATCCCAAGGTAATCGCCATGTCATACCAAGTTCTCACATGACCTTGAAGAAAGTGGTGAACAGTATATCATATACATAGAGAGATACAGACAGAGAGACAGAGACAAAGACTGTTATTTCACCTGCCTGTTTGTTAAGGATGTTGGATGATACACTTACTAATCATTCTTGAATACCCATGTGTGGCTTTGTCGTTTGTCAAATATACCGGACAATTACAAGCTTCGCGTGCTTTTTACTGAGTCCTCTCAAATAATGTAAAAAAATTATTCATTTGGAATATGTTGCATATGCTATATAATTACAATATATATATAAATATTACAATATATTAACAAAATAACATATTTTCAGTTCCATAAATATCGCCATGACAAATTACACAAATCTATTCAAGTATTCTTATGAGGTACACTGAAAAATACCCTGGCCAGGTGTTAAACCGCGAAAACACATTAAATAGGTTCTTTCCTAATTAATTTCGCCGTAACATTAACAGCACAAAGCGAAACCACAAAGGTTGAACAAAACTGCTCGAAACCAACTGTGGGCATGCTTATTATCTCAACGACACGTTCGTTGAGGTTCAAAATAAGCAATTGCTAAGCTGTTGACAATTCATCTTACAACACTCCTAAATGAACATTTTCATGGGTATTGAATATAAAGTGCAAATAGTGAATAAGATATATTCAATTAGAATGATCAGAAAAGTTGAAATGTAATTGACTGTTTTACTATAACATACATAAATAGAGGTTATTAACAGAAGACAGCGGAGGACAGGGAAGAGGATGGGATATTCTCCTACTTAGTGGTCAGTTTACATTCATTATAGCTCGCTCTACGTAAACACTGCTTACATCATCCAACTCTGCCGAATACGGCAGCCAGTGCACTGGCATGGAAACAAAGATGTCCCAACAAATGAGAGCGGATAAATATCATACTTCTGCTCATTCGAAATTCCCGTTTAAACCTCGCCTCTCTTTTTCGCTTTTTCCCACTGCCTTTGTGCTCTCTCATATTTTAATTCAATTCATTTATTGACAGAAGAATATATACATTATACATTAAATATTTCATTTATATACAAAATCCCATCCGTCACAAAGACGAGCGAGTCATGGAGTATATATCCATTCAAAATTAAATATAGTGGGTTATACGTGCAGACTCATTGCAACTGGAAAGACTTAGTTTAGACTTTTCACATAATAAACGAATATAATATTTACAAAATATATAAAATACAATTATAATATTATACTTAAGCTAGGATAAAAATTCTTTTAGACGGCTTTCGAACGTTGCTACTTGCTCAACAAGATTAAATATAATCAATAATATTATTCCAAATTTAAACCTCTTTACATCGTAACATTTTACTGTAGGCTGTAGTTTTACATACTGGCAAAAGGAAAAATGCATTATTTTCTTCCCTTAATGATATTCATTTGAGATAAAACATGTTCCCGTCCACGCTGTTCAACTGTCTCAACATGAAGTCGCATCTCGGTAGTAAATTGCAAATCACAATGACATTGATTTTTTATTCAACATAATAAGCCTTAAATATGTTCAAAAATAATCCACGTCTTAATTATATGTTCACGAAGTCTCTTGAGACCTTAGGTCAGAACACTCATTAATGGAATCTAAAATGACTCTTGCATAGAGATCAAAATGGTGGAGTTCCATTAACACGTATTTGGTTAAGGTTATTTGAGGTTAAAGTAGGTAATTAAGCTGAATTCATGTTACTCTCACTGAGCAAAGTTCACCATCATATATGAAGATTTTTTAGACTAATGACTGTTCAAATTTAGATGAAGAAGAGCAACTTAGAAATAAGAAATATAAAACTTGACGTTGCATTATCTTGTAACGTGATCACTGTATTATTGTTCACTTCAGTCTAATTAATTAGGGACACGTGGTACTGAAAAATAGACGAACACCTGTGCCAGGGAAAGCTGAAAGCACTTAATGATGCGAACCTGAACACTTAAGGAAGGGTTAAAGCGAGGAGAAAAATCCAGGTGCGTTTGCCCAGAGTTCTTTTATGCATATAGAATGGATTAAAACATTGTCTGGAGACCATTAGATTAATCAAGGAATCCAAGGAAGATTCCCTGTGGATGTAATAAGATTAAACGCCGCGTGCGGTGAAAGCTTGTGTTTAAACCAGTCTCGTTACCGACACCTGTAAGATGTTTCCGCTGTGTCATATCATCTTAACCTGTTTTTTGATGTCGTATCTATAAAATGACTATATTGTAAAATCTTTATGCGGCAAAAATATTGGTTTATAAATATAAACCTATTTATTTTGCATGGTTTGTACAAATGGTTATAATAACTAATTGCGGCATTCTCTAAGGCACAAGGGCTGACGTTCTGTAGTCTGGTGGATGACACCTAGGAAAACCCGTTTTAAACCAATGGTCTTTGAAGGGGCAACTGCAACCCACTCTCTTGGCAACTCCGTGGATCGAACCCGGGTCACCAGCCGAAGGAGCCGAGTGTTTAACCCTTGACTGTCCAGGCCTTGACGATACGCGGCCGCATAGATAAATACACGTGTCATATATCTGTTATCTGTTATCATTATCAAATGAATCTTCATTTACTACTTCTTTTGTAGACGTTATATGAGAAATAATGTGGACAGCCAATTTACCGGAAAGAAAGTAAATCCTATTTTCTGTGTCAGTAAATTGCTGAATATAAACATCAGGTGATTTTTAGAGACTGAACTCCGCCCATTCACGCCCGCTATGTGAATGAATGAGACATTCGTCAAACAATGCTATTTTCTAGTTGCGCAAGGTTGTAAACTTCTGATCCAATAGACCTGTTCCACTCTCATTGCCGATTATAAGCTCCTTGAGGTATAAACAAATACCCTACAGCAACCGTGTCAATCACCCTTGGAGAATGTGAGTTGGAAGCAAGTCTACAAGATACTCAGAAGTGGCAACATGCCCACGCGCAAACAGGAAATGACGTTTCTTTCCCGTAACTGTGATTCTTTAAGCAAAGTGCACTTGTTGAGCACAGTACCCGTCTAGCGGTTAACACAACGTCAACACAAAGTTCCTAACCCTTTAATTATATACTCAAAGTGTTTTCCACTTTTTTTAATTGTAAATTATGCCGTACATGTGTGGAGCAATTTTATCCTTTTCTTTTATTAGTTTTTGTATATATGTACAAGTTTATACCAGAGTATAGAAGGGCCATTGCAAACAGGGTCCTTATATGCTTTTGTTAAAGGGTTCTTTTTCGCCTCTCCTAATTAAAATAGGGGAATTGCCCGGGGATGTAATAAATTGATAAGGAGGTTCATTAATTACTTCTATAACCTGGTAGTCAACTTAGATTGTTTCATCCCTCTTACACTATATCATGCCGGTTGATATTTAGACTTGGACCTGTTTTCTCTCTCCTATCTGTTTTGTCCTGTTTTATCTTTAGTCTCTCTGATTTAATTTATTTTATCTGTCTGTTCTCCCTTGAGGCCATGTCAGCGCGTTGCGATTATTTCATTGATGGAAAGACTGGAATTTGACCTTCTGCCCTGGTCCTTCTTTTTGTATCCTTTAACTTATTAGTTTCTTATCTGATATACAAGCCTACATGAGAATTCAAGAAGCTTGGTAGGTCATCTAATCCAGCCACAGGCAAAACTCCTTTTAACAAGAGTCCCATGGTGTACGCTGCAAAAACGCCTTAAGGCCGAATCATGTGAAAATATGTAAATGAACCGTCAATCAACTTAACCAAACAATACAAGGGCATAAACCTACAGGGAATATGAGCCTTTATTGGTGCTATATTTCATTAACTGAAGCCTTTATGCTTGTCTTGTTGTTTTCAGCTTATCTAGCGATTCCCTTTTCAAGTAAGATAGCCAAAAAACTAGACTAAGCTCCATAAAGCATTGACAGTCAACACTTTCTTTTAGCTTTGTCAGAAGTATCTAGTGTAATTAACATTCAAATGTTTGATTCATATGACATCTTTCATAGATAAGACGTAATCTCAGAAATATGAAAGGGGTATAAATGTGATAAAATCAAGCAACTGTGATGATTACCACATTTGAATAATATTCTGCTGTTTTACTATGGTGCTCAGAATTCACAACATCACAAACCGAGAAAGAGATATAGGAAGAGCCATGCTGGTTCCCTTACTCAGTGAACCGACTTTTCCGTGTATCCATGTTCTAACATCATAAATAGCAATTATATGTACTTTTCATTGATCATTCATGCATGCCCTAATATCCGTTGCTAGGGAGTCATTATCGATAAGACAATATTTTCAACTTGGCAGGTTAATCTCAGCATTATGATTTCACCTTCTTAGGTAAGTTTAATTTTTTTATTTCGCCTTGGTAGGTTGTCTCATGTTTATTTTCCCAGGATAGTCCCATTATTATATTTTCAGCTTGAAAAGTTAGACTTTGGTTTATAATTTCTCCTTGGTATATTATTGTCCCAAAGTCCTAGTCTGCATGTTTTATCGCGATAACTGCCGAAGCCATAGGAATAACCTGGCTAAAGATAATTTGAAAGTTAATCAGCAACATATAAGACACCAGTTTATTTCAAACCGTGCGTAGAATATATTTTATTAATAAAATCAAATTGTGTTTTTTGCTACTATAAAAACAACTGACCCTTTGGCAATTTCTGTCTGTGGGTCACAGTAAATCTAAAGATATCACCAAATAAAAATTCTTTTGTTGGGCGATATTATGGTCCGTTTCATTCATGGTAAGTTCACATAGGAAGTTCATCTAAGAGGGAATTCTCTATTTCACACATGAAAAACTGTATTTTTTTTTAAACTGGGATGTTTGTTACCTTCACTTAATTTTTGACAGATTGGGGCACTGTTCTCGAACTGTTTGTCCACTTCTTGTACAGCTTGCGGTGGAACAAAACAGTCCCGTTAACTAAGGGTCAGAGCATGATAGCGGAGGGAATCAGTCCCTGATTCATATTGAATCTCAATCGTAGTAGCCGATAGGTAACGCTGCAGCAGCCCCTTCAGAAAAATAATTTGAAATATTTCTTGATTTATGGAGATATCAGGAAAATGATGAAACCTTGGACGCACTTTACATTATCCTCTATAAACCACAGACGCGCAGTTCCAGTGTTGCGTGACAAAAAGACAGTTAGTATATTGATAGATTCACTTAGTTGTGTAATGGGGTACACTGTTTGATTACACTGTGTTTGTAATCAAGAAAGACACCGGCAACTGAAATTGTTATCTAGAAATATTGTATACACATTATTATTTTTTTTGTTAATTTGACGAAGGTATTCTTTATGATATGCATTAAATTTTCTGGATAAGATTGGTACAGCTTGTTTGCTTGTATTGTTTGAATGCCAAGGTAAGATTGACACAATGCTTCAGACTTTTTTAATGCCTTCATCGTTGAACCGAATAATTATTTTTAAAATAATATTGACGCTTGAAGAATAACCTTTACTGTTCCTATTCAATATGCAAGTCGGCACTTTCTTGCATCCGGTGCTCAATCATGGAGCATCTTCTTCTGAGCAGGAGACAATATCCGATTTCTTGCACGAAGAATCTTTATCCATTGGAATGTATTCCATTTACCCTGCTTTATTCTTTCATACTCTCTGTATTTCTTCAGGCCTTGAATGGAATTACATTTAAAAGTGAAATGTCATAAATATAAATGACCTCTTACGGCAAAACTAGTTAAGACAAGCAAACTCAATAAAACCTCGGGTTAAATGAAAATGAAACTAATATGTGTCCGTTTTCCGGGATTTTATTCCAAAAGTTACATAAAACGAAAATAAAAAAAGCACGTTATGAAATAAAATCAGTTTGTTTACAAACCTGAGAGGAAATGGTTGTCATTGATTTTTCAAATTATTCTTTGTTTAGACGAAACAGATGTAAAACATATCAGAACCAATTCTGAATAATAAATAAAATTGTTCGCGCCGTATATTTGAAAAGAAGACCAAGGAGCTATGCTCTCTGCCTCGTTAAAAAATTAAGACCGTTTGTATGTGCTTTATCTGGAGGTTTACTTTCGACTCCTACCCCATGGTCATGTATTTGTTACATTTTCACATTTTAGTTGTGGATATACAAATAGTAACTAAACACACTATTATAGAAGCCCTTCATTTTTTTTTACATGGCAGATAAAGCAGTAACATCTGGAAAACACACATCAAATCCGTTACTAATATATCATAAAGGAGATCTTGCGCAAACCGAAAATGGCAGAAGAAAGGAAAAAGGGGAAAAGAAAAAAAAATGAATTCGTTTGGGGCAGATATGCACATATTTCCCCCTAAATATGGATTTAGCAGTAAACTCATCAAGCCTTATAAAGCTGAATTGGGTGAATGTGTTTGGATTATACCCATATTTATTTGTCTTGCGTGGTGACCTATGTAGCCATGTATACAAACCTGCATGTGATGAATTCGTATGTTCATGTTAATTATCGCATTAATCACCCGCAGTGAGAATTTCTTGGGCTTTATTTCTATTCATACTGCATTTACCCTGTGCCGTCCTTGATGTCAAGTAACAGCCTTCAGAACTAACATGTAAGACTTAAAATATCTGAGTCACAAGTTCTTTCGCAACTGGACAACAGCTGACCCCTGATTCAAACTTGGCTGTTACGAGCTGCTTGAGAAGCTGATTCTGTCAGCTTGTCTATATCCCTTTTACAGTCATCCTGAACATCTTAACACCTTAATATATCAGAGCAACGATTTTCTCTAGAGGCCGACCCAGCCTGATTCACGTGCCTGGACTAACCTTTCCGTGGCCACATTCAGCGACTGTTGCATCTCGTTCCGTATTTCCTTATAAAACAAAGTTTTAGAATATCCACCTTCTTGTGATAAGCATTATATTTTCAAGGGCAGTTTCAATAAGTTTTCCTAAATGTTTGTGAAATTCATCTTACGGAAACACTTCACGATTAATTTTTCATTATGGCCAAATTGGCTGTGCATCGATACATTTGTTATCCCGTTATTAAATAATAATAATAATATTAATAATAATAATAATAATATTTTATTTTATATAGCGTAAAATTCATCGAAATGCTCTAAAACGCTTTAAAACACACAAGCTGAAAGGATCAAAAATTGCATTAAGGTACTTTGTATACACATATCATTAAAAGCAGCTTTTAAAACACAAGAGCGAAATATCGTAGTAAATGTGCTGAATGCTTTTAGGGAAAGTATAGCTACCAAAATATTACAAAAACAAATAGGTTGTAAGCTACTTTTTAAATGTGTCAAGATTAGAACATTATAAATAATGATTAACCGATTCAAAACCTGACATTGCGGCAATGTTCATCAATATAGTTACGCCATCGTAGGTATAGGATAATTCAAAATTCAAGAGTTTTCGAAATGTTTGCTTATTGTATGAAGCCTGTTTACTGTTAATATAGCCATTAAACCAGAGTGTTGTAATGAGATAAGGTTAATGGAAGATAGAGTCCCCAGTGGAAATATTATATTGGATACCGGCTTCTATGGCTCAGGGGTGGAGCGCAGGACTCAAGCCGGGAGGTCGTGAGTTCAAATCTCAGCCAAGGTGTTGAGATTTTCATGGGCTGTTCCCACCCAGAGTGAGCGTTTTGCATGCTTTATGGGAAGGCTGTGCTCCACAGCCGTGTATAATTTACAAAGGAGTGCGTGTTTGGGGGGTTCCTCGGTATTATGACCCAGCAATGGGGATGATAACACACCCAGGACCCGCAGGTTTGGTAGACATCGGGCCTGGATGACACCAGGATGGAAAAATAATATGTTAGGAAGGTAGAGCTACCGCTCTGTCAGACAGTCCCAAACCGAAATGGAACTCTGGACATGTACATACTTAGATTGAGAATTGGAAAAGAGAGCATAAAAATAGAGGCAGATACCTTTACCAAAAACAAAAACTTTTAAAAAAAAAATTTTGTTGGATCAAGATCTCGCGACAAACAATTAAACATTTTTATTTATATCAAGCTTAATCACTGGTAAGTTCCGCAAAGATCCGGGATAACTGGTCATTGTAGCTAACTCTAGTGAGAACGAAAGTTATAAAAGGTCCGGAAACTCGGTAAAGTGTTGGTGTTTATATATATTTTTTTCATGCTTTCATGAAATCGTCACGGAAACCCAATATTCACGGAGTCTCCGCTCTTTGATTACTGAGGTATCACTAACTCGCCGATAGCCATTCTTGGTACATGTGAAGCCAGCAGAAAAAGAAATGCGGAAAATTGAAAGGAGCATTTTCTTTTAAAATCCACGGAACACAGAGTCTGAAGAGTCAGGGGCTTCTTCAGCAATTCATCTGTGAAAACTCCCTCTGTTCTGACGTCATTCACTGATACAAGGCTTAGACCAGGAAACCAATCGATGGGACTTGAAAGACCATGGATGTTACGTGGTATTGTAGCGTTAAATCACTGTTTTTACCATGAAGAATACCACGGAAGCCGTATATCTTAAATGCTCACCATAAATCAACTGCATTTACTCTTGGGCTTAACATAAGAATTCCTCCGCAGTGGTATTATATTTTGTCTTATTGAACGGGTTTATGGATTTAACTACTGATCCCTAGTTTAACGTTGTTTCATGAGTCACCGTCTTATAAAAAGTGTATTGGGATATATCTAATTAATGTACGGTTTCATTCAAATAAATGCTTTATAATCTTAGTAACATAATAATAAATAAAATTATAGACTTTGGTCCCAGTTATGAGTTTAAGATTAGAAATATTAAATCTAAACCTGATTTAGAATTAACATATTCTGGAACATATTACCTGATTTTCTAAAACCTTATACTTAATTGAAATATATTAAATGTTATTAAGTATATGTGTTTGAAATGTGTCATACAGACTCTAAAAAGGTATATAAATATATGTATGTATGTGTCTACGAGTCATCCCCCTACTCTGGAAGATAAATTGACGCCATTGCCCCTCCCCATCCCTCCGACTGAATGACATTAGCTCCAGACAACTATCTTCCTTATGACAAACGGAACAAAAGCCCTCTCCCAGAAAATCATAATTTTCTTTACTCACACCATGTATTATGAAATTATCAGAAACCTTGGCAAACATTTATAATAAGTCAATTAGGCTACTGGCACATGCTGTATACTGAATGTTCTCAATATGATCTGCATAATTTTAAGATTGTTGAAAAATATTAAGAAAACTATTTACTAGTTTATGGTAATATCTCGAAATTTTAAAGATTATTTATTGAGTTGGGGAAAAAGGTATATTAACTTCAACCCCTTAGAAAATGAGGGGATTTGTATAACATTTGCACCTGGTAGCGTTACCTCCTTATAGTTTTTGTTAACTACATCTCTCTTCACATAACGTCCCTGGCTTAGGGCTTGATTTTCTATACTTTTTTTTACATAACCCCCTATTGTTTACTGGGCAAATTCATAATCTTCAGCTGGCACTTAATGGCACTTAAGTTTTTTTTAATTTAATTCTGTTTTTGCCGGTGAAGACTTTTTTACATCAACATCTGGATACTCCATATCAGGTGAGCGTTCACCGACCCCCTCCTCAACAGCAGTGTGGATATGTATCCGTGAGGATATCCTTTCTTGCTGGTGTGAAACTACTATACCGTGGAAGCCTTTTTGTTCGCGAGGGTTTCAAATTCGCGATATTCGCAAAAGGATATTATCGCAAAATAAAACCTTCGTGATTAAGAGATCCTATTGTTGAAAGAAAAGCTGAAAAGTAAAAGGATGACAGTGTGAAAAAAAAATAGATCGTGTATGTTCCAAGATGAATATTTTAGAGACAGAAGCGGATCCAGGGGGGGGGTCCAGGGGGTCCGGACCCCCCCCCCCCCCTCCTTTTTCATCAGAAACAACGTTTTTTAAAGGGCTTCAGACAAAATTTTGCGGCCTGGACCCCCCCTTTTCCAGACCTGGGGACCTTTTTTTAGGGGCTCATTAGTCCTCCTTGGTTGGACCCCCCTTTTCCCAAATCCTGGATCCGCCCCTGAGAGATATCAGATCTTTCCAACTGTTTGCCATTAACGAACAATATAGTTAGTGAATAAGATTTTTTTTTACACTCAGTATTTGATATAATGATTTCACTTGATAATGGTAATACTCTGTGTATAGGTCTGTTGTTTTGTGATATCACGAAAATGGAACCTTCGCGAAATAACGAAAAAGTGAAAATCGTGCATTTATTTATATACAACGCAAACATTAAAAGAGAAAGTACAAACGATGAATGCTTGGTGTTGAGCATTAATTACATGTTCTATGTGTGATAATTTGTGTAGACTGCTTAGTTCAACAAGAATTACATGGATTAAAAATAACGATGGGATTTAGCGATGGGACCAGCAATGGAATGCCTATTAGCAGCTGCTCCTGGCTGCCACTGACAGTACTGTTGTCATTAACAACGTTCATTTGTCGCATGGTGGTCCTCTTGGAAGAATAAATTAATCACGTGACATCGGGCAATTTATCAGGGCAAATTAATTGAGAGAGAGAGAGAGAGAGAGAGAGAGAGAGAGAGAGAGAGAGAGAGAGTCAGACAAGCAGAAAACATAGTAATTACACTAATAAAGGATCTCAGACTGGTATACTATAATTTCGCTTGCGTCACAAGCAACAGAAAATAAAGGAGACGAAGGAATTTATATTAAATTCCGTCCTTCTTTCTGTCTAGAAACCCGTGTTATTAGGTCCATTAAGGCTCGATCACTTAAATTAAACTGCAGCTCATTCCGTTTAATTTTAGTACTTTTATTTCAGTAGTTGTTTAACACAAATGCCCACGTGGGAAGATGATGATCGATTAAGCAAAATTACATTTCTGGATATCTCTTTTTTACTGCAGGATTGTCTGCGTCTAAACGTCTGCTAATTAAAACCCATGCTTTTAATTGCGTTTGGCCTTTATCGTTCGCAATGACGTTTACGGTCGAGTCCTTTGAGCGGGCGATGGTTTTGACTTATCTGGCTCACAATCTAAGGGGATATCGTTCTCGATCGGGCGTGAAATTGCTCCGTGAGACCGCATCGCGCGAGCGTCACACCATGTACGACATAAAGCACGGACCAGGATTGAGTGCTTGTTTGGTAGGGAGTGAGACACGACAGGATATCTAAGATCTAGATGTCTGGTGAATGCCCACAGCGGGCTCATATTCCTCCTACAGATACGTCTCTTTAAGTTTACTAAGCCTAGGCATCAATCACTGTTTTTTTTCCACTGAATGATTAACACAAAGAGATACATTAGAAATATTCATGCATGCAAATCCCTCCATCCGGTTCATTCACTAACTTCTTCCTCTCGTTGCGCTAATGACACTCGGTGAATTATGGGGATTAATTGACTCATTTCCGCGTAAGAACACGCATAATCTTAGTCAATCCGCTTTAACCTAGTGGAGCTTGAAGTCGTCATGGTTGAAGTGTACTGGGACACCTGTCGGCAATCTGGCACGTGACATATATCAGGATAATCAGAATGAGTTTCTTATAATGGACCTTCCTATACTAACCACTGTCACTCTTATATCTTCAGTTGGCTATCAATGCTAGCATGCATGCGCGGGGTGAGTGTCGTTCAAACTGGACCTACCACAGATTCAGTGCCATCTTGCGAGCAAAATTTTAATTATATCCAACCTTGTTTTACACTCCTTGTATACAATGAGTGATTGTTACGTTTTCCTGGTTGCTTCCACCAGGAGGGCATGCGTTCATCAGCGTTCGTGTGTGTGTTTATGTGTGTGTTTGTTCACAACATATATCAAGTAATCTTAAACGGAATCTGAAGAAATTTCCAATGCATTTCGGGAATGAGCCGATGAAGAATCGATCAGATTTTGGAATGTCACCAAGGAATATTTCAGAAATGTACAATCAATTATACAAGAATAAACCTGGGAATATGGGCCGAATAAGTGAATGCTAACACGGTTTTCGGAGAATTCCTCAAAAGATCCCCCCCCAACCCACACACACACACATATGGCGGAGGCTTAGGGATGCAGATTTCAAGTTTCAGTGGCGTCGATTCATATTCACTGTTTTTTTTTTTGTTTTTTTTTTGGGGGGGTGGGGGGGTGGGGGTGGGGGGTGGGGGGTGGATTCAGCAGTGCAAGTTACCTGTCTTAATAAACTCACGAGTATTTAAATATCCTTTTACTCCAGTAAGAGTGATAATATATATATATATATATATATATATATATATATATATATATATATATATATGAGTATCCTGTTTGACTAAGGTAATTCATAATAATTTATAACCTATCTGTTAATGCTGGTCCAGAAAGGCAGAAATAGAACCATGATCTATTCATCATTCAGCAGTGCAAGTTACCTGTCTTAATAAACTCACGAGTATTTAAATATCCTTTTACTTCAGTAAGAGTGATAATATATATATATATATATATATATATATATATATATATATATATATGAGTATGCTGTTTGACTAAGGTAATTCATAATAATATATAACCTATCTTTTAAATGCTGGTCCAGAAAGGCAGAAATAGAACCATGATCTATTCATCTAATTTATATCTAATATGTAAATCATATCTGAGCAACTGTGAGGGCTACATTACATTGACCATTCCCCCCCCCCCCCCCACCCCGCTTGCTAGTGTGTGTGTGATAGGGGTATTGTCACAGGTGCCCCTTTTTATTGTGTGCGGCGGTCTTACAGATGATTGTTTTATTGTGCACACGGATGTTCCATGTGTTGTTGGCAACTTGTTTGTGTGCCACGCGTAGCTCGTGTTGTAGCGGCCTCGAGTGGCCGGATGTTGCAGGCTCCGTTTTTTCCGCATTGGTTGAACCCTAGATACACGGCGTTCCCGTTCTGGTATGCTCTTTGAACGTGTGTACTATGTAAGATTCTTTAGATTGTTCGAGAAGTGGAAAATTCTCGGCTTGGGGCGAGAGGTTATAAATAGGGGGCTGTGTTTTAGAGCCGGGAGAGAGGTGAGAGAATATTCCAGCGGACACAGACGTGTGTATGTCGGTTTGAGGGACCAATCCGATTATCCAGTAATATCAGTGATTCTACTATTACTAACTCTATATAATTTAATGCTGCCCGTCTAAAGTTTACTTTCTGGATTGTTGCAAGAGCTTTACATTGGACTGTTATTCTCTGGGAGAATTTGTGTGAACTTTTCTTCCGGCTTATACATTTTAAAGAACTTGTCGCTGTGACAGTGGTGGTATTTAGCTACTGTGCACATTGTTTTTTTTTACTGTGTGATTGTATTGATTTGCTGTTATACTGCTGTTATACTGTGTCATAAAATTGATTTAGTGTATTGGAATGTTAGGGTTGTTTTAAGAATAAATTATAGTTATTTGTTAACAAAAAAAAACACTGACTTCTTTAATCATTCCCCTAGACATATCACGCTGCCTAGTGTTACAGAATCTGATTTTTCATCTCCTTGACAAAATTTACGCATACGTGATCTGTTGATATTAGGTTCCGTAACATAAAGTGGGGGCTCGTCCGGGATGCTTAATAGTTTTGACAATTTATTAGACCTTGACCTGGACACATTGTTTTATCATACATTGTTTACAAGATTACATATTGTTTACAGTACATTGTTTACAGGATTTATCTCAGTGTTTTTTTTTTGTAATTGTTTTAACATCTTAACTAGCAGATTTCAAACCTGAGAAATTTGTTGACCCGGACCCTGATCAACTTGAACAGTTGTGGCGTTTGGGACAACACTTAGGGCTAAATGTGAAAAAAAAGCTTTGAGAAAGCCTGATATCATTGCTAAAATCATGCAGGATCTAGTTAGCAAAGGTTTAATTGAAGAGAGTGAAGTTGAAACATAAAAAAATGACAGCCTTGCCATGCAATTAAAATTAAAAAAAGTTGGAAATGCAACATGAGCTAGCATTAAAACAGGTAGAATTAGAAAAAGAAAAACAGAGAGAAGAGAGGGAAGTTGAGTTAAAATGACTGGAGTTAGAAAGACTTAAACTAGGACATAGTCTAAGTGCTGCCCAAACTCACAGATCTGATGTTACTAAACACATTAGACTTGTCCCACCTTTTCAAGAAAAAGAGGTTGATAAATATTTCTTACACTTTGAGAAGGTAGCTGAATATTTAAAATGGCCTACGGAAAATTGGAATATGCTGTTACAAAGTGTATTAACTTGCAAGGCCAGAGAAATTTATACAGAGCTTTCAGTAGGAGCTGCTGCTGACTATGACCTGGTAAAACTGTTAATCCTAAAAGGTTATCAGTTAGTTCCGGAGGCTTTATCTCCAGAAATTCAGAAATTAGGAAAAGCACAAAAACAGACCTGCGTTGAATTTGCTAGGACAAAAGAGCAGTTGTTTGATCGCTGGTGTAGTTCTGAAAATGTAATGAAAGATTATGACAATTTGCGCAAGTTGATTTTGCTTAAAGAATTTAAGCGCTGCATTAACGCAGATGTTAAAACTTTTCTTGATGAGAAAGGTCCTGAAACACTTGACATTGCTGCTCAATGAGCTGATGATTATTCATTAACACACAAAATGTCCTTTACTAGCAAATCAAACCAGTCATTCACAAACAAGAATGTAAATCAGTATGGTCAAAAGAAGTTTAAAGGCGGTCACCCAGTACTACTAGTCCTGATAGTTCAGCAAAGTCCATTGCTTGTTTTATGTTTGTTTTATTGTGCACACGGATGTTCCATGTGTTGTTGGCAACATTTATGTTCATCACGCATACGTGATCTGTAGATATTAGGTTCCGTAACAGTACGTACCCTCCATCCGGTATTGACGGGTTTTATTTGTATATTTATTAATAGAATTATCCATATGAAGACATAATGTCAATATGTAATGCTGATCTAGACGAAAGTGAAAATCGGAAATTGACCCAGGACAAAAGTAAACATGGGCGGGTCGGGATTCAGCCGTAAGTGACAAATTGGATGTCCCGTATCGTAATGGCTCCACGACCAGCTGTAACTTAGGGCGCATGATATCAAGAGATATTTAAGCTACCTAGATGCTTGCCCCATAGTCTGATGGATCACAGTTCTGCGGAGTTAAATTATCAATTTAAGTTTATCTTATCTTTTTTGCACTTGTCTTCACTTCTGTAACAGACTGAAACCATTGTCTAATACTTCTCTTGTTTACTTCGTTCTTAAACAAGCGTTTATCCACATTCAATGGTGCCAGACACAAGTGGTTAGAAGGATGTCGAAATATTTTACCGTTTTTGACTTCACCATGGGGATTCTTAGGAAAGCCCTTGGTGTGTTTGGACGTTTGCTCTACTTGCGTAGTCCTCTCAGAGTTCTTCTGGGGACCGTCGAAGAATCTTCATAAATCCTCTTGGACAGCACCACCTGTGTGAAATATGCAGCATGATGTTATGTTACAGCCCCGGCATGCAGATCTTATTTAAAGCTCATGAGACATGAGTGTTTACTGAGAGGTCGTTTGAAATAACACTCCAGAACCATGGTGATCAATGCATTAGTTATTCAGATACTGGAGCTTTTGTATATTTTTAAAAATTATTCGGGGGGGGGGGGGGGGGGACTTACGAGCCCCATAGCTCGGAGGATATGGGTAACAGGGACCTCATTTCAAATTTCAAGGGTATTTTTTCATAGATCTCCCCAGATAACAAGGTCCAATGGTTACGATTTGTGGCCTTTATTAACGGACAACCGCTGCATTTGAAGGTCTCAAATAGAGATAGCAATGTGTAAAAATAAAAAAAAATACAATTCTGTAGAAACTGATGGAACACTCCATGAACAATTGGTATGCAAAGAATCATGGTGATCAATGCATTAGTTAATCAGATGCCTGAGTTTTTGTATAATTTTTAAAATTATTCTGGGGGATATTTACCAGCCCCATAGCTCGGAGGATATAGATAAAAGAGACCTCAATTCGGGTTTCCACAGAGATCTTTCATGGACCTCTTTGGGTGTCAAGTATAAAGATTATAGGTCCAATGGTGAGATTTGTGCTCTATCAACCGATGGTCACTTCATTTGAAAGTCTCCAATAAGGAAACAACTCGTAAAAGTTTTAAAAAAATATGCAGGTAGTGCCACTAGACTGCAAAACTAATGAAACACTCCTTGATCAATATATTTTAAAAAAATCACGGCACTCAATGCAGAAGTATTTTAGATACTGGAGTTTTTGTATCATTTTTTTTTTTATTATTCTGAGGGGTACTTACGAGCCCCATAGCTCGGAGGATATGAGTAACAGAGACCTCATTTCAGGTTTCTGAGGAAACTTTCTTTGTACTCAGTGGATGTCAAGTTAGAAGTTCTAGGTCTAACGGACAGCCGGACGGAAGGACGACGGGAAAAGACCATTCGCTATAGCTCTGATGCCATTCATAGCTGAGCTAAAAGCAAAAAATCTGCATTCTACTGAATTCAAGCCTCTGCCATTCACTTATTCGGCCCAGATTGTCAGGTTCATTCGTGGATGATTCGATGATTCGACATTCTTGAATAGTTAGTGATGAAGTTCTGGATCCGGATCATTGGCCCATTCTCGAAATGCCCTGAAAATTTCATTGGTGAGTTATTTTGTGAACAAACACAAAATCAGGAACACACGTACGGGAATGGGCGTATACCCTACTGGCGGAGACAAATATAAATTAGCATCTGATTTAGACGATAATCCTGGACAACAACCTTCAGAGGATTATCTGAATCCTGACTGTCTGTAAAGCATGTGGCAGTGATTGTCACAATCATTACTTGCTGATTCAACAAGGAGATTTTAGAACTTGTGTGATCAGGTCATTCTGGCCATTCACAATAACCCAGTTTCAAAATTAAAGGCGCTTTAGGAACCACATTATTACTTCTCACTGCGGCACGGGATCTCCCTAAACGCGGATCCACACGCTGAACTGCGCATGGATCCGCAGCTTTCTTCAAGTTACCAATCCCCTAAACGCGGATCACCAATAGATTTTATTTCTAATTTAGTTTTATTTCTTTGTCTAGTAATTTCTATGGGCATTTAAACTTGACGAGAATTGTGATACGGTTTCATTTACCTATTTTTCATTACTCGTATTAAAAATAGCCCATGTGTCACAAATATAAACGTGACGCGTTATATTTTACATTGGTCCGAAATATCAAACCAAGGGTTGTGCGCTGTTACGAACTGTCTCGCTAACTGGATGATTAATCTATTATCAATTAGCCTTAACATGACTTTTTATTTTGTAATATCTAATATGTTCAGCGTTACAATCCATAGATACGGACCTTACCCTACGCGGACCAATACCGGCTGCCAGATTATTATTCTTCCTTATACAATATAGCATCGTCAGGTATATTACTACTTAGATAATCTTCTGTTTGGAAAGTATTTACCCGTAATATAAAAATTGAGGAAATGCAACAAAATATTTAGATATTTATCGTTTGATCATATATAATAGAATTATCTTATGACGTAGATTTTCGAACTAGAAATAACAAGGGATTTTCAATAAATCAGCAGGCCCCACCATCGGATTAAGGTTACAGAGCAAACGTCCATAATGCAGGTGGAAACAATTTTAAATTTAATTGATATTACATAGATATATTAGGGTAACCTATGTTACTCCCGTCGTAATCGCAGTTTTGGAAACCTGTGTGTAAATTTATTCTCCTTGGGCCTAGCAACCAGAAAAAGGGGATATATGTAACTTACAGTATACCACGTCCCCTTTCGAAATATGAAAATGAATAAAATGTTTCGAATAATTTGATATAACTGATTATGAATGTTCATACGATAATCGCTGATTACTATACTAATTTTTATTTTTACTAATTTATATTCCTGATAAGACCCAATGATTTCTTATAATTTTATACTCATCTAAAGAAAAAAAGACATTTTCTTCTGGTTGCCATGACTTTTGAGACTTAGTCATATGTGACCAATGTATCAATATTTAAGGATAGTTGGTAATGATGTCATCAGGAGACGCCACCGATCGGGAGTACCGAGACGTGCTGCCATCTGTTATTGCTAGATGCTATTGCCTTTGAGCACGCGCAGTCAGGACTGCGAGGCCATTTTCTCATAAACCGTTAGTTTCTAGAGAATACGTTGTCGTGGTCACGAGTTGAAATTCCATATACACAAGTTACATCCATACAACGTCGTGGACTAGTGAACCAGCAATGTATCTGCAGGCGCCTGCTCAAACTATAGCAGCGGAATGACCGAAAACAAGTCTTTTCTTGTGCACATAATACACAAAAAAGGTCATATATGGTTTTAATAAATATCACAAAACACACTACTTGATTGTGTACTTCGAAACTCCCTTGAATCCTCCATCATTGTACCCATAAACGGAGGACCCGTGTATTGGGAGTTAGCACTATAAGTGATAAGATAATATGCTAGACATGTCTGGTATTCTAGGTAATTATCATAAATACTGCGTTATATGAAGATGTTATTTAGCCACCAAAATGTCATATACCATTTGGCCTTTCCATCGCAGTAAATAATCAAGTCTGAATGGTTCAGAATTTTCGGTTTTTCCTTTCATTATGCGCGACCTTGGTTTGGGCTCGCGCTGCAGATACTTTCCGTTACGTAGCGTGCATGACTGAGTCGGGGCCCGTCTCAGTCATGGTACAGGACAAGAAATTACGGTTTTTACTTTGTCGGAAGAGTTCCGTTACTCTAGACGTTTCAAGTTGTGATCAGGAGACGCCAGAGCGGGGCAAAGGTTTCAGACTAACGTTTGGTAAGGTTCTTTTTAGTATTCATAACGTATCTTGTCTGGTTTTGCCGTACAAAGGTAGCGTCACTTACAATTTTTAAATTGAACGCAGTAAAGATGCCTTCTGAAAATCTGTGGTTTACTTTCTTTAAAATAGTAGTGTGTTACATATGCTCTATTATGTAACACGGGCGTAACTCGTGTTGTTGTTACATTCCGTACTGGTTGAACTCTCGTTGTCATGTGGGCCTTGAGTTTTCACGCCTGGTAGTGGGTCACGTGATCAGCCTGGTATGTGTACATACACAGGGTTGTCATTCTGGAGAATTCTTGAAACGCATGTTTACTGTTGAGTAGAGTCCTTTGTAGACTGTTCGAGAAGTAGAAGGTTCCCAAATTACGGTGTGAAGGTTTATAAAGGGCTGTTTTTTTTAGAACCAGGGGGAGACAGCAGAGCAGATACCAGCGGACGCAGAAGCGCGTGTCAGATTCTAAGATCTTATCCGACGAATGCGGCAATCATAGATATTTCAAGAACTTTCCTGGATTTTATACACTGGACAGTTTACATTCTGTGTTGTTGCAAGAACATTCCACTGGACTGTCATTCTCTGAGAGCTTACATTCAAAGGACTTATTTTGGTGACACTGTTGGTATTCAGGTATTGTACCATTATCTTTCTCTGTGATTGTATTAACTTGTTGTAATACCACTGTTTTACTGTATAATTGTATTGATTTAGTGTATTGTATTGTTAGGGTTGTTTTAGGAATAAATTATAGTTATTTGTTAACAAAGGGCCACTAACTTCTTTATTCATTCCCCTAGACATTTCCCGCTGCCTAGTGTTACAGAATCTGATTTTTTTGTCCCCATTACAAAATTTGTGTTCATCACGCATACGTGATCTGTTTATATTAGGTTCCGTGACATAAAATTGGGGTCTCTTGTCGGGATGCTTAATAGTTTTTAAATTTATTAGGCCTTGACCTGGACACATTGTTTTATCATACCTTGGTTAACAAGATTACATATTGTTTACAGTACATTGTTTGCGGGATTTATCTCAGTGGTTTTTTGTTATTGTTTTAACATCTTAACATGGCAGAATTCAAACTTGAGACATTTGTTGACGATCCGGACCCTGATCAACTTGAACAGTTGTCAAAAGACCATTAGTTGCATTTTGGACAACACTTAGGGCTAAATGTGAAAAAAGCTTTGTGAAAGCCTGATATCATTGCTAAAATCATGCAAGATCTTATTAGCAAAGGTGTAATTGAAGAGACTGAAGTTGAAACATAAAAAAATGACAGCCTTGCTATGCAATTAGAATTGAAAAAGTAGGAAATGCAACATGAGCTAGCATTAAAACAATTAGAATTAGAAAAAGAGAGGGAAGAACGGTTAGAAAGAGACAGACTAGAAAAAGGAAAAGAAATTGAGATAAAACGACTGGAGTTAGAAAGACTTAAACTAGAACATAGTGTACGTGCTGTCCCAACTCACAGTTTTGATGTTACTAAACACATTAGACTTGTCCCACCTTTTCAAGAAAAAGAGGTTGATAAATATTTCTTACACTTTGAGAAGGTAGCTGAAAATTTAAAATGGCCTACGGAAAATTGGACTATGCTGATACAAAGTGTATTGACTTGCAAGGCCAGAGAAATTTATACAGAGCTTTCAGTAGGAGCTGCTGCTAACTATGACCTGGTAAAACAGTTAATCCTAAAAGGTTATGAGTTAGTTCCAGAGGCTTACCGCCAGAAATTCAGAAATTGGGAAAAGCGCAAAAATCAGACCTACGTAGAAGGACAAAAGAGCAGTGGTTTGATCGTTGCATGGTGTAGTTCTAAATATGTAATGAAAGATTATGACAATTTGCGCCAGTTGATTTTGCTTGAAGAATTTAAGCGCTGCATTAACGCAGATGTTAAAACTTTTCTCGATGAGAAAAGTCCTGAAACACTTGACATTGTTGCTCAGTTAGCTGATGATTATTCATTGACACACAAAATGTCCTTTACTAGCAAATCAAACCAGTCATTCACAAATAAGAATTTAAAACAGTATGTTCAAAAGAAGTTTACAGCGCAGTCACCCAGTACTAGTAGTCCCAGTTTGTTTTTATGTCAAAAATCGAGTGCTTATGCGTAAATGGCGACCACCTGATGTATGCGCTGATGATGAGTGGGCCATCAAACATCAAATAGTAATGCCCAAAAGCTTTCGCAGTGAAGTTCTAAGCATGGCACATGAGGCTCCTTTGTCTGGCCATTTAGGTATAAATAAAACTTATCAGAAAGTTAGTACACACTTCTATTGGCCTAACCTCAGGAAAGATCTTGTACAATATTGAAAATCATGCCATACATGCCAGATGGTAGGCAAGCCCAATCAGAATCCTCCTAAGGCCGCACTTAGGCCTATTCCTGCTTTCGAGGAACCATTCAGTATGATTATTTTTGCTTGTGTTGGACCACTGCCCAAAACAAAATCTGGATATGAACACTTGCTAACAATTATGTGCGCATCTACCAGGTTCCCTGAGGCAATACCTTTGCGCAAAATTAATGCCAAGAGTGTTGTCAAAGCTCTGACCAAGTTTTTTACAACTTTTAGATTACCAAAATCCGTCCAGTCTGACCAAGGGTCTAAATGTCTGGCTTATTCCAACAAGTTATGCTTGAGCTAGGTATAAAACAGTACAGCTCTTCGCCATACCATCCTATAAGTCAGGGCGCCATCGAGCGTTTTCACCAGACATTAAAAAACATGATCAGAACTTATTGCTATGACACACAGAAAGACTGGGATGAAGGAATCAAGGATGGTTGTCAAGGACATTCAGGGCTGCGACGCATATATTGATGACATTATCGTGTACAGCGACACCTGGGAGAAACTTCTGCAAATTCTTCGCGACCTCTTCGAAAGACTCAGTGAAGCACGTCTGACCATCAACTTAGTTAAATCTGAGTTTTGTCATGCACAAATAACATTTTTGGGTCATGTTGTAGGACAGGGTCAAGTAAAACCTGTTGATGCTAAAATAAGTACTATTTCTGCATTTACTAGGCAAGAAAACAAAAAAGCAAATAATGCGTCCTTGAATGGTTCTATACTACAGGAAGTTTTGTCCACATTTTTCTGCTGTAGCTGAACCTTTGACTAATTTGTTTAAAAAGAAACAAAAGTTTGTATGGAATGTTCAGTGTGAAAATGCATTTCAGAATTTGAAAGCAAATCTGCAAAGTTCACCATTTTAGCAGCTCCAGACTTTTCTGTACCTTTTAAGTTAGCTGTAGATGATAGTGATACTGCTGGTGGTGCTGTGTTGTTACAAGATGCAATGATGGCATAGATCATCCAATTTGTTATTTCTCAAGAAATTTTAATGCAAACCAGAAAAACTACTCAACTATTGAAAAAGAATGTTTGGCTTTGATTTTGGCATTGCAAAATTTTGAAGTTTATGTTACTTCATCTGTCAAGCCTATCATTGTCTTCAGTGATCACAATCCCCTCACGTTCATGAACAAGTTGAAGTGCAAAGATGGTTGAGATGGAGTTTGTTTTTACAGGATTACAATCTTGAAATCAAACACATTAAAGACAATGAACTTACTGATTGCCTATCGAGATGTTTATGAAATGTTGTAAACAAAATGTTTATATAATGTTGTAAATAAGATGGTTTTGAAATGTTGTAATAATTTAGTGATTGTGATCGCAAAAAGAAAGTTTTGAGAAAACTTTCTTTTTTCTTACAGGAGAGGGAGTGTTACAGGTGCCCTTTTTATTGTGTGCAGCGGTCTTGCATGTGTTTCTTTCATTTTGCGCAGGGGTGCTCCATGCGTTGTTGACATTTGGTTTGTGTGCCACGCGTAGCTCGTGTTTAGCGTCCTCGCCTGGCCGGATGTTGCAGGCTCGGTTTAATCCGCATTGGTTGAACCCTCGCGTGTAGATACACAGCGTTCTTTGTTCTAGTATGTTCTTTGAGCGTGTTTATTATGTTAGGTTCTTTAGACTGTTCGAGAAATGATTTTTGGCTTGAGGTGAAAAGTTATATAAAGAGGCTGTGTTTTAAAGCCGGGAGAGAGGTGAGAGAATATTCCAGCGGACACAAAAGCGTGTAAGTCAGTTTGTGGGACCTATTCCGATAAGTACGGCAATAAAAGATTTTCTTCTGGATTTGTGACTAATCTTATTTGGTCTTCAGTTTACTTTCAGGATTGTTACAATAGCTTTACATTGGACTGTTATTCTCTGAGAAGATTTGTGTGAACTATTCATCCGGCTTATACATTTTAAATGACTTGACAGTGGTGGTATCCAGGTACTGTGCACTTTGTTTATTAGGCTGTGTGATTATATTGATTTGCTGTCATACTGTTGTTGTACTGTGTAACTGTATTCACTTAGTTTATTGTAATGTTAGGGTTGTTTTAAGAATAAATTATTTGTTAACAAAAAAAACACTGACTTCTCTAATCATTTCCCTAGACATTTCACGCTGCCTAGTGTTACAGAATCTGATTTTTTTTCACCATTACAAAATTTATGTTCATCACACATACGTGATCTGTTGATATTAGGTTCCGTAACACTATCTAATTTCCCAATTTTTATTTTTATTTAAGTTACCTGCAGTTTATTACTCTGCAAATTCATTAGTTGTTGATGAGGATATTTATGAACAGCTGCAGAACAATTGCATAGCACCAGGCCCTGGTTGGTGTTGACGTTAACCATCTCACGGCGCCTCTGATGAAACCGGTACTCGAACTCGCTATCTGTGCTTATAGGAGTCCTGCATGTGTACTGTCGAGACCACGGATCCCGTAAAATTTAGTTTAACAAAGTTTAACATGAGATATCAACACATTTTTCAAGTTATAAACTTATATGCGTCTTTGCGCTTTTGACTATAACATGTTGAAAACAATTGAAATTTGATATCCTTATTTTGAAGAAGTATAAATATAAATCAATATTGCAGCTCTGTATAGTTTCACTACAGACGCAGAGACATAGGGGAGGGAGCAGTTGTCAGGTATAGGAAATCCTCATTTATATGTAAAAGTAACCTAAAATGTCCTCTTTACCGTGACTTTGCATATTAAAAAATATTCCCATAATGGGAGGGAGCTACCTTCTCCAATACCCTCCCTATGTATACCTGAAACTAACCTTAATGAGACCTTGATGAATAAGTAAAAAATAATATATGTATATATATATATATATATATATATATATATTTCATACACTAAATATTTAATGAATAGTGATAATAATAATAATAATAATATATAAATTCATGTTCACGTATATACAGCAGTTTTCATAGTACCCATGCTCGAATCTAGATCCGCCACTGGTCATGCCCCCCCCCCCCCCTCCCCCATCCTGGCTACGCCCCTGCTGTAACGAAGTAACTACTAATCACAGTACCACTTGCCTCTCAAGGTGGCTGCGGTTATAACTTAATATAAGCCAGGCATCCGGTGCACACTTAAACGGAAATATCTTTTGACGTTTGCAAGGCCTCTATATAAGCGTTGCCGGTCGGACGTTGGAACTCAAACCGTTTTGGAAACATGTCACATTTATAAGAATGAATAAGTTACAAAGAGGACCCGACACATACCAAGCCGTGGAGTCTTAACTCGACCTGAATTACACCTAAGAAGGGTCCATGGTTTTATGTTGTGTTACAAGTGGTTATCTGTTTAATGTCTAGCATATCTTGCAGTCCATGCTATCTGTGATTTCATCATACACGAGAAAATTTTCGAAGACAGCTGTACGGGTTTTTCACTTGTGGTTAATACGACTACATGCATATACTCCGTCATGATAAGATCGAGTCTTCGAAGTCGCCGTAAATCTATCTTAACGTGTTGCAGCATGGAAACACGCTGAAATGAAAAGGAAATAATCATCAGAAAAAACAGGCCTGTTTTCATGAAAATCACATACAACTATCGGCTGGGTTCGTAAATTGAGATCACGTTAGGAGAAGTAAGACGTGACGACAAGCCATTGTACAGGTAAGATGCCCACTATTCGCCCTGGTTGTGGGATATTATGCAGAAAAAAATCTCGAAATATAATTGAAGAACATAACTAACATGTGTAAAATACATAACTGGTGCATGAACATAGTTTCATTTGCCATGAAGTTGGCATGGCGACAGGATGGTTTGTCCCTTGTAGGATCTGACACGTATGTCCTACTTCCTCCGCCGTTGGTTTTTCAAAATCCACGATATACTGATGAAGGAAGTGGGGTCAACACTAAAATTGATTTGAACGATAATCAGGTCACGGCATCAGACACAAGGCATTGCTAATACAAGGAAAGATTGAAGGCATTCCATGTTGTGGTATAAACTATAAAGAATTTAAATACATGTATATTTTATTTTTTCATGGAGCAAGCATTTCTGAACAAGAATGAAAGTATTCCATGTATTGATATAAGGAGTCGAGTTTTTTAGTTAATCTTGGATTAAGCATTTAGATATGTAATGAAGAATAGGCTCCTTAAAAGCTCAGTGCCGAGTCCGTTAAAGGGGCCTAATGTATCACTGCACACGGGCTGCTTGTATTGATTGTTTTATGGTGTTTATATGTGGGGGCCCGCCAAAATATTCAAAACAAATTCAAAAAGGGCATCTGGCAGTAAGTCAGATAAGTCAGAGCTGTGCAAATTGCATTTTGCAACAAGTGACCTTTCCACCTCCGCACATATGCAACCTACCACTTTAGGTTACATTCTTTTCCTGCTTGTCAACATTGCTGTGTTTACAAACATGTTGTTAATAAACAAGTTCATACATCCTTAATGGAAGCGTTGTGAGAACTCCATAACCAGAATAACCCTTAGATCTTTAATATACACAAAGGAAGCCAAGAAATCATTTTAATTCTTTTCGTAAAGGTAGGTGAATTGGCAGCTTTAAATTATCATATGGGAGATGCGATTAAGCAAACATCCCTCGGTGATGTAACCATGAAATCATATAATAATGTTAACTATAAAGGTGTAACCGTAAAACTGTAGCTTCCCCTGTGCCATAACACATTTGTTTAACATTACAATGTTCATGATGTCTATGTTCATAAAATAACTGTCACGATATTGTACGACAATATTCACGGTTGCTGACAGCTACAAGCACAAGTTGCCCCAGTGTACAGTCTCATTGTGGGTTCCTTGTCAGCATCACTGTTGTGACATTGATTACAGCGTGTGGGAACCAAAGATGCTAAAATAGTGTGCACTCCGTCCAACCCATGTTACAACGAGCGCTCGAACCCCTCGACAGCAAAAAAAAAAAAAAAACAAGTCTTAGTTTCCCAAAGTTTGCATATAACTCTCAGCCGATCGGACTATTGAAAGAAAACCACCAAATTAAAAAAAACCCAGAAAACCACAGAAAGCGACATGAAATCAACCAAAACCTGTTGAAATCGACTAATTCTTTGACATTTCTGAATAGAATAGCTGTTTTTACTGATACTTTGCAGAAAAAACGAAACTCAGTAATAAAATTTGTAATTTACTGATACAATATTTATATTGACTATGGAAACCTGTCGCTGACTTGAAGCCACTAACCTTTGACTGAGGGAACGGTATCGGCATCTGTTAGCCAAATCTGTGAGTAAAACTGCAGTCATCCAACTCGACAGGGAAGATGAAATAAATGTAAATCTTCAGTATACTGTTCATTTATACCTGCTCATCTTATTATCTATATGCTATATATCAGGTATGTCGAATGAATTTGGTTGATATTTAACGGGTCTTGGCCGTTTTCGGTGGTTTTCTATGCTGTACGGTGATTTTCTGTGAATAGTCCTACCTCTTTCTGCCCTTATCTCAAGATTAGTGGCTGTCCCGCTCGGCCACAAAATAAAATGTAACCTTTTGACTACATACATAAATTTAGTGTAAATACGTAAATCATGAAGGGTTGCAAGGTAAGTGAAAGGGAAACAGAAATACTGCGACTCAACCAAGCCACGCTATCTCGCCCTAAAAAGATGCCCATAGAAAATCAAAGGTTGCAGGTTACATAATTAGTGGAACACAACAACCTTTCATGTAGAGTGAAAAGCAAGTAACAAATTATTTTACGGCTTTGACCTTGCAATGATACATTATTATCCCCAGTCTCCGTGGATACCATTCTCCACTCATAAGGTCTGTCTATGAAAGTTTGAGGATAGATTATTCACAATGGACCTTAACCCTGCGCAAAGGTTGCGTGGATACTAACGCCATTTCTGCCTCTGACATTAGAAAAGCCAGCCAGCGTCAGAGTGCCTTTATATCTTGTATGGAGGACCACAATATAAGACTATGGATGCAAATATTTTGTGTCATTTTTGACAGCTCCTCATGACCTACAGGTACACTGTCACTTAAAATAAACAAGAATACTTGTTAGATATGAATATGTAGGCTACTTTCCAGCAACGCCAATCACGTGCCAGAAAGGATCCGTTTTTACTCAGGACTTGGTATATTCCCCCGCATGTTTCTTGGATTTCTGATACACACGTGGGTTCTGCACGGGTTACTCGACCATGGCCAGCCTGTACGCCACACAGCAATTGACCTGTTAAGAAAGATATTGGTGTATACTTTGGTAAATTAAGTGTTCGCCCATAACGTCACTACTCAACCACAGGCTTACCCCAACATCAGCCTACTGAGTTGTTACGTAACACGGCTGCGTGGATACCGGACACGCATTTGCCAGATACATGGAAATTTATAAACTAGACAACCATGGGTCTATCGCTTGTCGAAAATTGAAAAAAGAAAATAGACAAAGAGAAGGGGGAATGCAAAGACTAATAAAATCAGCTATAGTTTGTGTAGATAGCTCAATTTTGGAAAATGTTATGAGCATAATAATATTTTTTTTATGCCCGAGACCTTTCTCCACTAAAACCAAAAGACTTGCAGGAATTCCTTTTTTCTATCAACTGTATAACTTCCAGAGTGATTGCTGGAGATTTGTGGCCTGTGGAGTGAGAATAAGTGAAATCTCGTTTGATCTTGTTTGATGAAAAGCGGTACAGACATCCGGAGATTTGGTATAATGTTCAGTAAAACTGATCCAATGGTGTCTGAAGACCTCACTGGCTTTAAAAGTGACAACCTTAGATAAATGAGACCCCATATTTTGGGATATCGTGAATTTTCACCAAAAATGCATAACCTTGATAACAGCAGATTTAGACAGCTTCATATCTATCGACAGTATAACATTTAGAGGGATTGTTTATAAAATCTGCCTGTAGAAAGTCATATATCAGATAAAAGAACAAGCAGAGAGGCGAATCTCACGACAGCTGACAAACAGACGGACATATTGACACACAGAGAGATTGGAGATGACAACTGATTAGACCATCAACTATTTAAAGAATAAAGAAACATATTGAGTTACAGTTTATGTAGCTAGGGTTTATAGTTTTGGGGATATAGTCAAAAGATTATATCTTGTAGTGTTTCAAGTGCAGCGCCCCCTATTGGTTATTTTCCGAAAATAAAAAAAAACAGTTTTGAGATATTAGTGTAAGACTTAAGATATACCAGTTTCCAAAGGATTCCTGCAAAACTATGGCTTGTAGAATGGTATATGTTAGACACAAGAACCATCAAACAGGGGAAATGGAGGACAACTGAAAACAGACAGACATACTGTAACACTGACACATCAGAGATGACAGTCGACTAGACCATTCTTTGAGGAAAGCATAGAGGAACAAATTGAGCTATAATTTATGTAATAAAGGTTTATAGATTTGGAGATATGGTAAAAAAAACTATATGTTGCAGTGTTTAAAAGCAGCGTCACTTAGCGGCTATTTACCGAAAATGAAAAATCTATTTTGAGATATTAGTGTAAAACATAAGCTGTACCAGTTTTAAAAGGATTCCTGCAAAACCGTGGCCTGTAGAATGGTTTATGTAAGGCACAAAACAGAGAGACATACTGACACACTAACACATCAGAGATGATGTTTTAATTTGACTTTTTTTTACCTTGACTTTGACCTTTGACATATATTGACCAAAAATAATAGGCTTCCAGGATTTTTGGATTTCAATCAACCTGTAAGTTTCAGATTGATTGCTACTAAATTGTGACCAGAAGAGAGGGGACAATCATAGATCGAGCGCTTGCCGTAAGTTGCATAAAAAGACAGAAACCATCATATGAATAAACCAGGAGTGGGAAATGTAAAAAGAAATAAAATGTTTATGCAGCTATATTTAACTTATTGTGAACAGTGGAAGACTAAACAGACAGACAAACGGACGTACAGAAGAACTGGTTCATGGTAAGGTCATTCTTTCATGTTATGGGGATCGGAGAAGTGAATAAAACGAGCTACAGTTTATGTGGGTACGGCAATTTTAAAATTACGAAGAAAATAAGACATTTGGGCATGTTTTATGACCTTGACTTTCGACCAATCTTGACAAAAACAAATAGGTTTCATGTAATAAAAGATATGTACAATCAGCATCAGTTTCAATGCGACGGCAGGAAAATGAGAATTATTAGAATGGGGATTATGCATTTTTTACTTCATCCGCTGTTTATTGAGGTATAAGGGCTATCTGTGTTTAAGAAAATCCGAGAGAAAAAATGTTGTGATGGTCCATAAAACCATGGTTTCATTAAGAACGATCTGTAACCATCTTGATATATACGAATGAATTAGGAAATTATAGCCGAGTTTAAACACGGGGTGGCGGAGTGGGCCAGACAGGAAAAAGTCGTATATAACAGAACAATGATTATTTAACTGTCCCTTATCAGCACAGCAGCGCAGCACAGCAACTTTATATATTTGTAAAGAGTATAGCCCCACAACATTGTTCATAACAATCTAGTAGTGTACCATATAACCACGTCATGATGTCATCCCCTGTCTTACATCATTTAGCTATAATATTATGATGAAACTATCCCATCACCATATAACAGTAAAACAATCTCACTGTATTATGGAGGGAAAGCGATGACGCAACCACCCCTCGGGGCTGTAAGAATGAAATCATACGGACACGAATTTGCCAGAAACATTGACAATTTTTACGAAGCGGTCAGAGGTCAATGTCACTCCAGCCCCGTGACGAACTAACAGACACCCATTTAGTTTTTATTTTTGAGCTGAAACGAATAACTACTTTGATTGCTAGTGGCACCTTTAGCACATTGTCCAGATCTTGCGTAACCACGACTTCTGTGGTTTACCGAAACATGTACGAAGTCGTAACGTTAAGTATAAAACTTGCTCAGCGCAAAAAGCTTTCCATGCTTACATGTGGGATCTATAGGTTTATGTTATGGTACTTGAATAATCTGTGTTTACGTCTTAGTTTAGAAAATTTGCGAGGCCAGCTGTACGTATTTTCTACTTTCTTTTAATACGCCCAAGGAAATTCACTACAACGTCTGAATTATCAGGTTTATCCATCTCATAAAACTCTCTGTAATGCCGCCAGGGTGACATTTCGGAAAAACTTACTTGTCGAACGTGAAACTACTATCTACCTGCTCTTTACCCATTGCTGTAAAAAGGACCAGCTAAACAAGTAAGACGTGACGCCAATCCATTGTTAAGGTAAGATACCATTTTTTTACAGCCTGGGTTTGGGATATTTTCCCGAAAAAAGTAATCCAAATGTAATATTGTTACGGGGTTACATAAAAGCGGACCGAACTGTCTCGCTAGTGAAGCTTGCTTTGCTAGCGAAGCGGTTGGTACACCGGACTTGTGCGCCATTGGTTCGACTCCCGGATCGGTCCAATATTTTCCCCTGAACAATTTGTCTTCGTAACAAAATGGGGGCTCGTCCAACGTGACGGTAATCTTTGTGGCCCAGGGAATAAGCTCCAGGGAAGTATGACTCCTGGGATATTTAGTCTTGTTCTGATAACAGAACGCTCTTAAGAGGGGGTGCGTTACGGGGTAACATAAAAGCGGACCGAACTCTCTCGCTAGTGAAGCTTGCTTTGCTAGCGAAGCGGTCGGTACGCCGGACTTGTTCGCAACAAACATGGGTTCGACTCTCGGATCGGCCCAATATTTTCCAATAAAAATTTGCCTTCGTAACAATATGATAAACTATAATATTATATAATAATTAATATATGTGAAATACTTAACTGCTGCATGGACAAATTTTTATTTGACATGAATCTGGCCCTGCAAGAGGATGAGTGGCTTCTTGTGGTATTCTTTTACATGTATGTTTGACTTCACCCCTGTTTTTTTAAACACGGATAAACGGACAACATGCATATTCAAAGAGTTATTGTGTAAGCACAAGTTTCAAAACTGAAATTGATTTTTACGATAATTAGGTCACGACATTAGTAACTTTAAGCAATGAGTTTTCAAAGAAACACTGAAAGGATTCCATGTAGTGGTATAACGAGTTTCATGTGTTTCAGTTAATCTAGAATATATGTAATGAAGATTAAGCTCCTTAAATGCCCAGTGCTGGTGTATGACTTTATCTTATGTATGGTGAGGAGCCAATGAGGGGAACAATGTACTTCTTCGATAACTCTGATCGATATTGACAACGCAGGCTGCTACAGGCGACGTAGTCTGTCTAACGTTTCTATATATGGCTGCTTGGATGGGTTTGATTTTGTTTGCATCATCTATAGTTGCCTCTATCTTTGATCCGAACCAAGGAGTTTACACCCTTCGGGGCGACAAGAAATATATCTAGAGAGGTCTCGTGTTGAGGAATCACTGGATCGATTTTGGGATAGATGCGGTCATTCTGCATACACTTCTACCGAAATTCAGGACGGACGACCGGTAATTGTAAACCTTACTTTCCTTGGAAAACTTCGGAATTATAAGATTTTGTGCAACTTTTCACACTTCTGATATATATCAATAATTAGCCTTGTATTATAGTATTCCGACGATAATTATATATTTTGACGCGTATGACCGGATGACTTTCATTTTAATGGATAACAGTGAGCCATCGCCCGCTCTGTCACTGACGGCGTTGTTCTCGTATTATCGCCCATGTTTACCGCAGCCAAGCTATAGCTGAAGCGCCATTAGCAAACGACAGCTACACACACGTTTCACACACATATGAAAATATGGTGTTCAATCTTACGATTGTTCTAATATTTACAATTAAAACATCATGTATTACCGATGAAAAATCAGACATTAGACACAATGAGGGTCTCCGGGAACTAACGAGCTGTTCCGAAGTCACTCCGAAGGGACGTCTCTCGCGCTGTATCAATTAGCGCCGGGCTTGTCACCGGCATCTCTTTGGGCCTTAGAGCAGCGAATTTTATGACCCCCGTCAGCAACATCCGACACGGCCAGACTCTCACTTGATACTCCAGCCCTGTAAACTCCTTGTCCGAACAAATCAGCCCTTCACTTCTTTCCTTCTCATGATGTTCTTTGATATTTTAATTTTTAATTTTATAGAATGATTTTCATTACGGACAGCTCAGATAGGATTGATTTTAATGCCCACCGACCGATGTAGGTCTGCTGTTTTCCGCCAAAATAAATCTTCCTGAGTCATGTCAGAATATAAACCCATTTTTTCATATACTGGATAAATGGTCACAAGACAAAGGTAAAATGAGTTCATTCGAATAAAATTTAAAATAGCAAACTTCATATTTCGCTGATCCCTTGATTTGCACACGTAATGTCGGTTACCGGTTATTTTTGAAACAGCTGTAGCTATCCGCTGAATGTTTGTCACGTGAAGCGCATATGTAATTAGTCTATACATGTATATTAATGTCACTTATTTGGTTAGGGTTATGGCCTTATATTATATTCCACTGTTTCCCAGATAAGTCAGATAGAGTTAAAACTGTATATTATAATTGTTTAAAGCATGGGACCATAACCAATCATAAATTGCTTGTTTCTGTTAAATATTGGTATAAATCGTTATGGAACTTTGGCTGATCATCATAATTTGATGATCTCATGTGCACTCGCAATGTTACGTTTGCTACCAAATATCTTAAGAATGTCTGCAGATATCAGCATCATTATGGCTCTAATGTTTACATTGTATTTTCATTATAGCTTCTTCGGATCATTGTTATACTTTGTTTGCTGATATTTACCTTTATCTAATGTCTTTAGAATTGAAATGAAGTATGATAGAGCCATAGAAGCAATTCCCGCATACTATTTGGCCAAAATGCCTTAAATAATCTGAATAAAGTCTTGGGAGTCACCTTTTCACCCTTCGGCGCCATTCGATAAAATAACACAAAGAGTTACCAGCAGTCATGAATATTTATGAATATCTGTTCATCTCCACTATAGCGGTTGAGCAACAAGGGGTTAACAATTACTATGCACCTGGTACAGGTGTCTCTTGTCTTACTCTATTTAGACAGGTATAAAACTGATAGATTACGTAACTCAAGCGGGTGACATAATCCCATGAATTTATCTTATATTGTTCAAGTTTGACATTTATTGCTCCTTATAATATTTATGCATTAATGCAGTCGATCTAATTTTCTTATCAGTACCTAGACACATAAAATCATGGTGGCAAAGATGTGAAGAAATCTAAACAGCTCCGACCTACATGGGAGTTTGAATACCTGTAAATTTCAACTTACTGCGCTGCATTATGATCACAAATGAGTTTGATCACGATAAGAAAGCAACTGTCCAGCTAGCCTGTGATTGATTCACACATGTGTAACGTCGGGAAAGAAGACTGTCAGGTTTGTGGAATGCACTACATATAACATTATGGTTTTATATATCCGCCAAATCCCTCGCATCATTCTATGTGTGCAATGCAGATTAACGAAACCTGTTCACCTACATGTTTTGTAGCTTTGATTACATTTCTGGATGACTCTGGTTTACTCATTTCTGTTTTCTGCTTTAATATTAATGATACGTAGGTAATTCCTGTTAAAAAAAGTTTTTTTTAGCTCAGCTGACTGTAAGTCATCTGAGCTATAGCGATCACTCTTTGTCCGAACATCTGAACAACTAATGCATTGATCACCATGATTCTTTGCATGGGTATTGATCATGGAGTGTTTCATCAGTTTCTGCAGACTGGTGGAGCCACCTGTATTTTTTTTTTCGATTTTTTCAACGATTTTTTTCTCTATTTTTGAGACCTCAAAAGATGCCGTCATCTGTTAACAGGGCACAAATCGTAACCGCTGGACCTGGAATCTTTTCACTGTACATCCAGAGAGGTCCATGAAAAGTCTTTTTTGAAACCTGGAATTAGGTCTCTGTTACCCATATTCTTCCAGCTATGGGGCTCCGAAGTACCCCCCAGAATAATGAAAAAATTAATACAAAAGCTCAAGTATTTGAACAACTAATGCATTGATCACCATGATTCTTTGCATGCATATTGATCATGGAGTGTTTCATCAGTTTCTGCAGACTGGTGGAGCCACCTGTATTTTTCGATTTTTTAACGATTTTTTTCTCTATTTTTGAGACCTAAAAAGATGCCGTCATCTGTTAACAGGGCACAAATCGTAACCGCTGGACCTGGAATCTTTTCACTGTACATCCAGAGAGGTTCATGAAAAGTCTTTTTGAAACCTGGAATTAGGTCCCTGTTACCCATATTCTTCCAGCTATGGGGCTCCGAAGTACCCCCCCCCCCCCCGGAATAATGAAAAGTTTGATACAAAAGCTCAAATATCTGAACAACTTATGCATTTATCACCATGATTCTTTGCATGGATATTGATCATGGAGTGTTTCATCAGTTTCTGCAGACTGGTGGAGCCACCAAGATTTTTTTCGATTTTTAACGAGTTTTTTTCTCTATTTTTGAGACTTCAAAAGATGCCGTCATCTGTTAACAGGGCACAAATCGTAACCGCTGGACCTGGAATTTTTACTGTACATCCATAGAGGTCCATGAAAAGTCTTTTTGGAAACCTGGAATTAGGTCTCTTTTACCCATATTCTTCCAGCTATAGGGCTCCGAATTACCCCCCAGAATAATGAAAAATTTAAAACAAAAGCTCAAATATCCGAACAACTAATGCATTGATCACCATAAATCTTTGCATGGATATTAATCATGGAGTGTTTCATCAGTTTCTGCAGACTGGTGGCGCCATCTGTATTTTTTCGATTTTTTACTATTTTTTAATCTATTTTAGAGACCTTTATAGATGCCGTCAATTGTTTACAGGGCACAAATCGTAACGACTAGACCTAGAATCTTCTTTCTTGACATGCTAAAAGGCCCATGAAAAGTCTCCTTGGAAGCCTGAAATTAGGTCTCTATTACTCATATTCTTCAATCTATGGGCTCCGAATTACCCCCCCCCCCCCCCTCCCAGATTAATGAAAAATTTGATACAAAAGCTCAAATATCTGAACAACTAATGCATTGATCACCATGATTTTTTACATGGATATTGATCATGGAGTGTTTCATTAGTTTCTGCAGAATGATGGCACCACCTGTATTTTTTTTATTTTTTACGATTTTTTTTATCCATTTTTGAGACCTTAAAAGATGTGGTCATCTAACAGGGCACAAATAGGCTAGACCTAGAATCTTTTTTCTTGACATGCTGGAAGGCCATGAAAAGTCTCCTTGGAAACCTGAAATTAGGTCTCTGTCACCCATATTGTCCGAGCTATTGGGCTCTGAAGTACCCCCCAGAATATTTGAAAATTTGATATAAAGTAGGACACAAATCGTAACCATGGGACCCAGAATCTTTTAACTTGACATCATGAGACTTTCTCAAAAGTTCTCCCCAGAAACCTGAAATTCGGTCACAGTGACCTATATTCTCAGAGTGTTGGGGTATGTTTGAGCACCCCAGAAATTATGCAAAATACACACAAATTGCCAGATTCCTCATGAAAGGCTGGTTTGTTTGTTATCAAATTTGTTGTGCTTATGGGTCTTGATCAACTTAAGCTAATATGCATGAACAATGATACCACCTATCTTAATTATTTGTCTGTGCAAGGACATATTATCAACATGTCAGTCGACTGAGCGTCATGACGCATGGGTCACTTCTGTTTACGCACATATGCTATATGATACTGTTATTTGCAGTATTTGTCTGATGTAATTGATAAGACCACACATATTTCATTCCATATGTCCATCCAGCAGAACTTTGTTAAATCTCAAAGACATTTTAGTTATCAAATTGTACATGAGCATTCACTTTCTCAAACTCTCTCTGCTGTATAACAGTGGTTGCTGGCCAACCCTTTTTCCTGGTTAGCAAATCACTTTCTGTTGTCATGTACTATAGTAGTGCATTTAGATATTCGCAACTGCATCAAGATTAACAAGATATTATATAGTTTATCCTTCTTTTCATTTATGCAGTTTTGTATAAGATCAAACTCACAACTGCTATATTATACAGGAGTTGTCTTGTGTATTTGACATGATTATTTTAAATAAATTCATAAATGTGTTAACATGTGCTTTGTTTTCATTAATAGTAATAGAAAAATTAATTATTGAAAAGCTAACTGTATTGGACCTTCCTAATACAGTCACTAACCTGACTTCATCTTTTAAGAGTGAATATTATGATATATTATATCAAGCCCTGCTTTACTCCCAGCCATATTATGTAATATATGAGACCTGACACAGGTACAGGATTACAGTCCATATACAACATCAGGTCAGGTAACTTTATACAAAGTTATGACCAGCTCCCATTGCAAAGACAATTGTTTAAAGTCTAGATTTCAGCTTAAGGATGCATCATCTATTTTGTATAACAAATTGATGTTATAACTTGAAAAGACACGTGCATATTGTTGTTACAACTCTCAGTCGGTGAATGGGGTTAACAGGAATAAATTATTTTTTTTTTCAAATTTATGACACCTGAAAACATTTTATAAAAAAAAAAACAATTTCTTCAAATGATATTTTATTTTTAAGTATAATTTTATATTCATGTTTTACTGAACTGCCAGATCTTCAACCCGCAGCTGCCCCGCAGCGCACAGATATCATTTCGGCCCGCCCCGTCCATTGGACACGGCCCCAGGCGCTGTGTTAATGTTTACACCTTTCAACGCGCCCGGTCCACTATTTTTAACAGTTGTTTACAGGAGAAAGCAAACGGTTTCAGGGCAATATTTTGGCAGGTATATATATATTTTAAAGAGAAGAAGCAATTTTTCGTGTTAACTCAACATGCTTTATAGGTGATTGGGCCCTTTAACATCTCTGTGACGGACTAATTTACTTGTTTAGCTACAAACTGTTAGTAAACACAGCGCATGCGCTAATGGTGACAAACGGAAACCTAGGTGTTGCAAAAAAAACCCTTTGTAAAACTCCTTTGCCTTGCCTTTCTAGGTGTCCTTGTTGAATGCGTTTGACCTGTTTTGGCTGGCACCCCATATGTTATAAACACGTGGATATAAACAAAACGAACAGCCTCTTTGCAGTGTGATCGGCATTTACTCGCCTACTTCTATAAAAGGTTCAAGGTATTATCTTTAATTATAGACGTCAATATAGAAGTCAGATACCGGAATAGGCCCCTTCAACTTTAACCTTGTTGTTGAGACTATATCAAGGTCCTACAAGGTTCATTAGAATTGCAAATTAATAAGTAAATTGAGGTTTTGCCTGTGTTTGGCCTGTGTAGTAGTAGAAGTATGAGTAGTTGTAGCAGTAGTAATAATAGTTGTAGCAGCATCAGCAGTAGTAGTAGCAGTAGAAGTAGTAGTAGCAGCATTAGTCGTAACAGCAGTTGTAGAAACGATATTGGTCATTGTGTTGGACAGGGGCATATATTAGCATTAGGCAAAAAAAAAAAAGGCTGACCATACATGAGGTGCAAGTTCATATTTATCTTTCCATTTGCTTTAAAAAAACTTTACGTTAAGTGTAGGTAGCATCTATTCATTCACTGCTACTGCCAAATTACCCGTTCTCACGCTTTGACAGGTCCTCGCGACTCCGGCCGGTAATTCCGGGGCGTGTATTCCATGGGCCGCATACACCCGCTGCCTACAGTGCTAGGAATTTTCCTCAAAACTTGTCAGAAAAAAAATTGAAAATGACCTCTCTTTGGACACACTTGGCACCATTCCCGACAATGCAAGTCCATGCATGCATGGAGTTTCTATAAAAGGCCCTGTACGTGGTCTCGCGCCACCTTAAGTTATACAATATAAACAAAATATTCACATAGCAAATGAAGCTACTTACTTTATGCCTCTTCAAAATGGAGAAACCCTCCGTGGCGCCATTTAACGGCGTTATATGTTTACCTCCCCGAACGAAGGTGGCAAATGGTCATGTAATCGGCTTTGTTTTTGTATGTGCGTCAGGGCTGAAGCCAAAGCAAAGAATGGGGGGGGGGGGGGGGGGGGGACACAGTAAATGCCAAAGGGGAAGGGTGTTGGAGGGGATTCCTAGGGTGAGGAAATTTAAAAAAGAAACACGTTATAAATTGGCATTTCTGTGGCTATTTTTCTTAACATAATTGCTTGCTTTTATTTACGTGGCTTAAAGGTAACGGGTTGATAGTCATCAGTCAATTGAAATTTCTTGTAAATACGGGGGGGGGGGGGGGGGGGGGGTACCTAACCATTTTTTCAAACTTTGCAGTATAAGAGAAATATATAATTCTGGTTAAAGTAATTACTTGTCGTCCAAGCAAAACGTGATTATTGAGATATTACAAGCTTGTATTGTAGCATGACCGACGTTGACAGTCTCTGCGTAAGCAATAAAAGTGTCAATAAACGAGAAGTTTTAAAGGGACCACTGGTGTCAGACAATGTTAAACTTATCCCAGAATTACAGGGCACTACATGCCTGAATAATTGAAAAATTGTGTTCTTGCGTGAATGTGTTCCCACTATGGATTTCAGTAGTGAACTTTCATAATTATTAGCCATGTTCTTTAAGGGTTCTCTGGTCCGATCTTGTTGCATGATACATCCAGGATTGCAGGATTGTCCATTCCATAAAAAATGTAAAAAAGAACTTTCAGTGCAAACGATATACTATTGTTACGGCTACGGTGGAACTGACAGCCATGCCGATATACAGCCAGACAGACGGACAGTCACGCGTACATTCAGCCAGGTTGTGAGACAGACAAACATATACACATAAAAACATACATACAGATCAAAAGTTGATACCTGGGTGATATTTCACATCAGCACAGGTACTTATTTGACAGTATCAAGTGTAAATCATTTTTTTTGGTTAGATGATCTACTGACTTCTAACCTTCACGGCCCTCAAGTGTTATCACTTAATTTACAACCTGTTTTTTCACACATAACCACGGAGCAAAACGAAATTAAATTAATTAATCATTTTCTTCATGTTACACACCGTTCGTTATCTTCTTCACACATTCCAATACATTTATATTTATAAACTAGACTACGAGAGGACATGTCGATACCAGCGCAATTCATCATCTCATTCATAAACCAAACTTCTTGGTTATTCAATATCTGTATTATAAATGATTACAAAAGTTATCCGTTAGATGTCAGCACCCTTGGATATTTCTTTCCAGTAAAATACAGAAAACCCTTCCTCAGAATACACAGTAAGCTTAATTAAAATGAAAAAAAATAATAATAATAACAAACTCTTTATGTCTTTTCGTCCCGGCCAATTCCTCCAGGCAAATTACATGAAAAGCCAAACGTAACCTGTGATTCCCTGAAGCTTCCCTCGGCCTTGAAAATTATATCTACGATAGATGTACCCGGGACATACAGGATTTTAGTAGGGAATACCACCTTCCATGGTGCAGAAACATTGTGAAAGTTAGGCTGTTAAGCCGGCGGTGTTAATCCTGTATTGTTCTGGTTCATAGATTAATATAAGGAGAAAGCAGATGGCCAGGGAGGCCGGTGGGCCCCAATACCATCCCATTATATATAAATGCAGTCCTCGAAATTACGACCTGCAATGGAACCTTAATAAAGCGGTTACATTTACGAGGTGGTCGTCTGAGCGTGGTCTTATAAAGAGCATAACAGGATGAAGGCCGTGATAAGTTGTCGTTATTTTTTAGGTGTTCGTTAAACATATTCGGTCGTTAAGCAAAGTTTCACAGTATAACAAGATTTATTCTCCAAGCTCTCCTTCGTTTAAACCGCTGCTTTGTATAGCAAGATTCTCTGGGTTCCACCTCCGGTTGGCACAGAGGACATAATTGTAATCAGTGTAATGACAGCATTGTATCGCATTTTACATCAAAATCCAAATTTAAAAAAAGGTAACACCCGCTCTCAGTGGTTTGATTACACCGGTTCTGGCACAGGGCCACGAATTTGCTTGTTTTGTATAGCCTTGGGTTACGAGTAGATTAATACCCGTGCAGACGCCTACAAAAGAAGTGTTTTATACTTTGCAAAGCGGGACGATATATGTATCTTGTGTTTTCTGCTACTTCTTTATCAAATAAGCCAGGTCACCAGGGCTTTCATAATGATTGGTATTAAATGAGATCTCAGTGTCAAGATCAGAGGAACATTCCTGGGGAGCTGATTCAGATAACCGTATAAGTGTTTGCTCCAGACTTTGCCCTACTCTTAATGACAAGTGTAAAACGCTTGAGTCTTCAAACGTATCATAGACAAGCCAAGACAATCTGTTCTTGCGCCAGTGGCCGTTGGGGGGGGGGGGGGGGGTGGGGTGGGGGGGGGGGGGGGGAGGTCCAGGGGGTCCGGGCCCCTTTCTTTTGTGCGCCAACAATATTTTTCATATGGGTTTAAAACCAATTTCTTCGGCCTGGGCCCCTCCTTTCTGGACCAGAGGACCTCTTCCAGGTTTTCTTATTAGCCTTCCTGGGTTGGACCCTCCACTTTCTTGAATATTGGATCCGCCACTGTACCGCGAACTTCAGTATTAATTACACAGTGTATTCAATGCGGTGCACCTTGCTTATAGCCGGGGTACAGGTATTAGCCTGTTCCGGAAACCAGAATCTGTCTACGTGAGAGCGGGCTGTGTAAGTGCGTAGAAGTCAGGGCAATATATCTCTACTATTTGCTCAAAGTTTTGGACAAAACTGGGGATGAACCTCTGAGATAAATTTTTCAGTCAATTTGAGGAACTAGGAAAATGAACGACCCATGGCATACGGTGCTAAGCTGAACTAGCAAGCGTTTTTTCATCCCAAAAAAATTAATATCTTCCCTCTTCTTGAATGAAGAATGTAAAATATTATTTAAGTCATTTAAAAGGGTGTTTCGAATATGATAGCAAGAATTATATTTTGTTGGAGATATTGCACATACAGACAAAGCATTCAGCAGAAAACATGAAAAGGTATAAAATGAATTACATAAAAATAGATGGCGCCATTTATACCCATAAGTGTAGGATCAAGGAGTTTTGGACGGGTAGGAGCATATCGCTTGAGCGCGGGGGGGGGGTATTGAAGGGAGACCTTGGTGTTGTAAACTGGTGACACATACCAGCGTTTAACTCCTCCGATTAACACATCCGGTCATCGCATCCGTCTATATACAATATTTTCAGTTTAACATGACACATACCTCAGGCAACTATTTTCAGCTGCATTAAACGGATCCGCTGATCGCAATTATTGAACACTGCTCGATTTCTGCGATGAACGCATCCGGTGAACGCACACGGATTCCACTTCATGACGTAAAATTGAGAAAGCCCTCAACACAATAAGGGGCAAGCAGAGGCTTAAGTGTAATTGCTTTGTGTGTGTGTGTGTGGGGGGGGGGGGGGAGGCATTAAATATTATTTAGGATCCGCTGATCGCAGCGTTTAGGTTTTTATCTTTTTTGACAACGCCGCAAGTACGCTGACACTTGACATTACCAGAGAAAATGTAAGCTATTTTTGTATACCTTTAAACACCATCTACCATGAGCGAGAAAAATTCCATTTTAACTCAGCACATTGGTAAATCCCACTGCATGTTAGTTGAATTTCCTATCGCATGAATACAAGCATTAATGGTTCGCACGGGTTACTGGAAGGTAGCCAACTACAGGAAATGATTCGATACCGTAGAGACTGAGTTCAGTTTGGGTTCTGAGTTCACATATATTCTTTTGTGTTAATTCATTATTCGTAGCCTTATGTTAAGATTACGGGCTGTTACTTAGTATAAATGCAACATGACCATTGCAATGCATTCCTCCGCATGGCTTAATAGCCAAATATAAATGCCTACTGAGTCGTGTATTCACGGCTAGTGATTTTGTTAGTGAGGTCTCAGCGAAATAAGAAAACGGGGGATGATTAGATCAGCGCCGCTGAAGTTCACTAGCCACAACGACCAGGCGTCTCTTTATCTAAACGCTTACCCAAGGACTAGCAGTGTAGTGTGTTTCAGCTTTGTAATCTCAATGACAGTGTATTCTACATTGGACAGAACATTCGGACATTTTTGGTGATCGTAAACTAAATTACTGTTATATTTTATTTGTGGGAGAAATCATACATCCAAGGTAACGCGCAATATCCCTGTCGCCAGGACTATTAGCTAACTGAGAGTACCACTTACGGCATAAGTCTGTCAAGTGGATATATCAATACAACCTTTTTTAAATGTCTTCTGAATCGTGGTATGATATGGTAAAACATGTTGACTTCTCACAAAAGATCACAAGTGTATGTTAGGTAGGTGCTATCCTTATTTATTAATCGCATTTTATAACCACTGGACGACTCAGGAGTAACCTCAGTGAAACCATGCCCGTACTCCTCTAACCCATTACATTAAATCGTCACACAGTTCAGATGGCTACCAACACAAACCATCCTAAAACCATCAGTGAACACGTGTTTCGTGTATATGCGGACAAGTCTAATTGTGGATATGTGTTTAAGTGCATACAAAACGGATGCGACGTTTGATAAGATAATGAATAAGTGAACCACAAGCCTGAAATTGTAAGTGTTCACAAGCCTGAAATTGTAAGTGTTACATTGGAGTGCCATACATTTTGGCATAAGAGGGCCCACCATGAAGCCTGAAGGCGCGCGAGGGGGTGGGGGTGGGGGGGGGGGGGTGTACAGAATGCAAGCCTCCGCCATTCACATATTCGACCCGTATTCAGATATTCATTCGTGTATAAGTGACTGTTATTTTGTGGATCTGCTTTGATGGCATTCCTGAATAATGATCGTGTGCTGGATCCACGCCTGAAACTAATCGATTCTTCATAGGCCCATTCCCAAATTGCCCTGATAATTTCATGGGGTGCCTTTCAGCACTGCGAGAGTTATGTTGTGAACAATTACACAAACACATATAAACACACGGGAGTGAGCGCATATACCCTCCCGGCGGAAGCAATCAGTTTTTTTAAATCGTTAACGAGATGTGCATCCTCCGAGTAACCTATATGAGACAGAACTTTCTCACTTCAACATATTCCCTCTGAATTAACAGAACAGCCACAATTCTTGGTTTCCACCAACAAAACTACTTACTTTATCTACTTGCACTGTGATTTATTCCATACATATGCTGGGATTATATATATAAAATCCACTTTATTTTGCAGATACAGTAGAACCACCAAATTATGGATACAAACGGGACTCTCAGTAGAGAGGTGCCCTTAATATGGAGGTTATAGATTTCGGGACCTACTTTCAAGGGACTGTCCATAGGTGGTCGTAAATAGGAGGTGCCCTTAGTACAGGGGTGCCCGTAAGGAGAGTTTCCTTGTAATGAAATTAATGGGGATGATATGGTATCGCACAGCGCCAGGATGACTTTGACAACTGTTTTTATTTGCCGCGGGTACTGAAACACATGATTGGCGCTGTCAAACCTACACTGATCTGCTCTCATTCGTTGTTTCTGAGAGGACAAACCAGAAAACTTGTTTACTGGCGCACATCTCAAACGGAAATCTGATGTTTTAGTCAAAAGCCATTCCAGTGGTAGCCGAAAAATATTGGAAAAATAATTAAGTTGATTTTATATAATATATATGATCTTCATGATTATATATGATCTTTATGATAAGAAGTTGTAAATATTTGTTATAACATATATCATATAACACTGGTGGTTATCTTGACAGGTATCTTTTTTTAAACATGGAGGGAACCCCCGCGGCCGATATCACATTTTTGCCGGGGCCACTGTATCTGTGTAATAACATGCGCGAGGACGGTCAAGAAAAACAGCTGGACAACCCTGGTAAATTTTATTGAAACTGATTAAACACAGGATAAACAAAGTTGGGACAACATTTTTTTTAACAGATACATACAGAATTATATACTAATTAGATATAAAATTAAAAAAAAGGTATTATGTTACGAGTATACGTTAATTCTAACCAGTTTTGGATATATAATAATTCATATTAAACTCAGAAATGTAACAAAGGTATCTTATTCTAATTATTAATATGTTTCATTTCTTATAAATAAATATTACTATCTCAATATCGGGGGGGGGGGGGGGTTGGATGATTACATTGAGCATCCTCCCTTACTAAAATTGGGGGGATAGCTACCCCCATCCCTCCTGTATCGTCTAAGTATACTGTACTCTAGATGCCCCGCATATAAATATATATATGATCTGGTTTACGTTTTCAAGAGTGGTAATTAACAACAATATAAACAAACACTGAGCACCGCATTTCGTTCAACAGTTGTAGTGCTATTATTAGCATTAGAAATTGCTGGTGTTTTCTTGTCAAGCTGTGATGACATGAACAAAGTATTGCCGGATATTGATCATGACTTAAATACGCACGAGGCCACGAGCTTACCGATGAAAAGTACACAGTTCAGTGCGCTCGTATATTCACTTCAATGTTCAGTTATGTATGTGATGTTTAAAATGTGTGCATTTTTTCAACACAACAAACCTATGGCACGACGGGCTTGTAGCTTGATCTTTTGACACAGTCATGTTGCCGACATAGCTTAGAGGTCTTTATCCCAACAAACAAAGTTAACAGAAAATGACCTTGTGATTGCGTGTTCGAACAAGGTATACAACGTGAATTATCGTACAGCAGACCCATACAACGGGTGGTTTATTTACTGCAGAGCTTATTATCTATACACCTCACAGTGTATTCAGGTGAGTAAATTTTACATTAGGGATTATAAATTCTTAGTTGTATAAGTTCTGAATTGTATACAGAGTTAATCAATTGCCAGAACGATTGTCTATATACATTTATAACTGGACACCCCCGCCCCCGCCACACTTTCAAACTTTTACTTTCTCTTCCGCATATTTTACCAGTTTCTTACTACTAGAGTGGTTCCCCATAACTGGAAATGCGCTAGAGTAGTCCTTATAGGTAAGGGTAAATTAAACGAAATAGGTAATTACCGTCCTATATCTGTAACGTGTAACACTGTCAAAATTTCTCTTATTACTTATTTACGGAATCATGATCTCCTCTCAACTGAACAAACTGCCTTCCTGTCAAATAACTCCACTTAAACTGCTCTACACCATTTAGCTGACAACTGGCTCTCTATTATTGATCAGGGCAAACGTAATGCCGCATGTTTTATCGACGTTTAAAAGGGCTTTGATTCACTAACACACAGTATTCTTTTGAACAAATTAGAACAATATGGAGTTTATGAGACCTATCTAATGTGGTTTCATTCATATTTAAATGATCGTAAACAAGGTGTAACCTTCGCAAAAAGTATTTCGGATGTAAAACTATAACAATTGGTGAACCACAAGGCACCGTTGACGGTCCAATACTCTTTTTAATATATCTGAACGACCTATACCTGCTAATGTCCCTGGAGCAAAATGTTCCCTCTATGCCGATGACGCCACGATATATGTAAACAGCCCCGATGTTAATACTGTCCAAAACACACTTCAGACTGGCCTTTCCCAAGTAGTTAATTGGATGCATAATAATAAACTTTCAACAAATGCCGAAAAATCAGCTTCGATGTTAATACACTCCAAACAACGTAGGTCTGCTGACAACCTATCAATTAGTATAGGTAATTGTTCTATAGTGAGCGTTGAAGATGTTCGCTATTTGGGCATTGAAATTGACCGCCATCTTCCACTGAAGAATCAGAAAAAAATAGTAATAAAGTAATTATGCTCGAAGACAGGATTACTGCACCGAATTAGCAAATTTCTCCCTGAAAAGTACTTAAATACATATTATCACGCGTTCATTCAACCAAATATTGACTATGACCTTACTGTTTGGGGAAATTGTGCTCATACATTTCGTTTTTCAATTCAACGGCTTCAGGGTCAAGCAGCAAGAATTATCTCATGCAGGCATTTAGGATAACTCACACAGCAGCTTGGCAATTATCCATGACAATGAATGGATGAACATAGAGCAACGATTCATGTATCTTTTATCAATATTGACATATTAATGTATCAATGGACTCGCCCCTTCTTATCCTATTAAGAATTTTACTTTTACCTGTGATGTTCATCAGTACAACACTCGTTTATCAGTAAATTTCCATGATAAACTCCCGAAACCACGCACAGAAATTCTAAAAACCTCATCTTTTTATGCAGACAGTGTTCTATGGAATAGCCTTCCGACAAAACTAAAAAATGCCAACAGTCTAAAGAGCTTTAAAAGGCTATAGCACGATCATATTCCCTTGCATATAATATCAAGGTTGAATAATTTCCTTTCATTTTCTGCTTGTATAGCTAAATAATTCTAATATTTGAGCGTCTACTTTATATTCATTTCCGTACTTATGCGCATCATATGTCGACTTTTATATATACTTCATTATATATATTTTATTGGTATTGTACACTATAGTGCTTAATTTGTATTTTAACCTCGATTTATGCATTTAGCAACTCTGTTGCATACCTTTCATAACGAAACTCGACCAGATATATTTACACCTCAATTTTAGCTGTGTTTAAGTTACCGCGTGTTCGCTTAATATTGTGATTGTATGATGTCATTTTAGTTTTATGGACGTATTGAGTATTATATTTTATTGTGATTTATCTATATATTACAGGGCCCTTCTGTAAACAGAATTTCATTCTGATAAAGGCTACCCTGGAAAATGTAATAAATAAATAAACGGGTTAGACCATATTTACCCAACCCATATGCATGCATGTACATGCATAAACCCTTTTTGTTAATATTAATGAATGTTAATTCAAAATAAAGCCTTTGTTGTATACTTTGAATCCATAACACTGCACGGATCCTTAAATTACTTTGTTTACTTACTTGATTCATTCAATATTTTCTAGGACTTTCAGTTTTTGGCCATTTCTAAAAGGTAGCATTGCACAGATACTCGAAGAATTTTGCAACATGTGACCCAATTTATAAATAATTCAAATTTCTACGTACTTAATCAGAACTTGATTTTTATTTTAAATTGTGGGGAATATAATATAGTAGGTCTATGGATGAAAAGTTACAAACTAAAATGTACCACTGGCCCAACAGGCGACTCCAAGCAGATGCATGTACATTTCTCTTACCAAATGATTAACGAGCAAATCAGGCGTAACCCCTTAAATGATATGTATACATAGCTGATTCTTTTTGCAAACATTTTAGATGCATTTGACATTTTGACTTTGCCGTGGTTCACGTTTTACGCAAATGTATACTTTTGATTCGCCACGAGGGTATGGGATCTCCCCCGTTCGTATGGGTGTTTGTGTATGTTTTTTGGGCATTTGTTCACAACTCACACACCACTCGTAAACTTGAACGGAATCTAATGAAATTGTCAGGACTTTTCGGGAATGGGTCGGTGAATTCCCAATTAGATTTTGGTGGATTGAGGAACGTCATCAAGAAATATTTATAAATGGCGGAGGCTTGCATTCCTTAGAATGCAGGTTTCTTGTTTTGTATTATTTTGGAAGGGAAGAGTCACTGGTGCTGACATGTAACGGACAACTTTTGTAATCATTTGGAACACATATCGCTACAAAGGAGAACTAGATCTTTGGACTGACCCAGCTGTTTGATTTATGAATGATATAATGCGCTCTCCCCTTGGTGTAATTTAGAAAAAATGGAGTGTTTGCAGTTGATAAAGAACGATGCGTTACCTGGAGATAAAGATTACTTTCGTTTTGTTCCGTGGTTATGTGTGACTGTTGTCTCAGTCGGATTGTAAATGGACCTTTCCGACCTGTCAATCATGAAAAAAGGGGGGCGGGGCTTAGGGCCAGCCGTCGGAAAGGTCCATTAAATGACATCACCCTCGGGTCACCGACAAAAAAATAGAGAAATCTGTAGATCATCAAGTCTAGCAAGGTTTATTATTCGTATCGAGTAGAGGTACAGTAGAGCGCCGTTAATCCGAAAAGCTGGGTGGGGGCAGGGTTTTTGTTCAGATAAACGATCATTCGGATGTAAGATTCCGTGCGACTCACCATGTTAACCGATGTTGGTGGCGACATTTTTACTGTATGGTGGATTAAACTATATGATATTTCGCTGTCGTATTTTCGTTTGATTGCTGTTACTGTCTGTTTTTGGTGTGAATTTCAGTTGGTACTTGTATCCGCTTTTTTGGAGTGCATCTTGATATGGGGGTGTTGCTTGTTTCAAAGTTTCTTCATCACAGGATATTTCGCTTTGTCTCTTGTTGATGGAATCTGGTATGTTCTTTATTACTCTCGGTGGGTGGTTGGATTTGCGATGTACATATGATGGTGTGTTGTTGGGCTTGTTGTATGGTGCGTATTTTCCAGTCGAGAGGTTTAATGTGACGTCGAGGAAGTTGACGATTTTCTTGTTTGCTTCAATTGTTATTCTCAGGTTATGGCTCTTGAATATGGCCCCGATGTCTTTTTTATGTTTTCTAATTGGCGAGGGGATGCTTTTATTACTCCAAGGCCATCGCCCCTATATAGACCAAATTTTTTGTTGTGTTTTTTGTGATTTCGTACAGTAGGAATGTGCCGACTTGTTCACAGGTTTCGGCGCCGTCGTAGCTGCCCATTGTGACATCAAATAGTTCTGATGTAGCCCTTTTCTCCATGGATTCTCCTAGTATAAGCAGGAATTGATGGATAGAAATCTATAACATCAAATGTTATGAAGGAATATTTCTATTTGTCCAATAGCAATTTGCTGATCTTCCCGACCTCGGGATTTGATGGGTTTATAAGCCGGCATGTGGGATTATTGACAAAATTTGGCTTGTGGTTTTTCAGTGTTATGAATGCTTCTCGTTTGGCTGTTGTGTTAATTCTATCATTAAGCTATAAAGACTCTGTAATATGTTTTGATCCTTGCTCGATAGAGTGGATGACTGTTTGGCTCACCTTTTTGTAGGATTTTGTGATGTTCTTCTCCAGTAGGTCTGTGTACACTGAAGCCTCTAATTTGTAGAAATCGTTGGTTTTGTCTGCGGATACGAGTTCTTCTGTCGTTTTTATTTTCTTTTTCTGAGCGTGTGGTACGAAACTAATTAGTCATGAAATGCCTGCAGAAAAACTAGTTTAGTTCTTTCTGTACAACATAGAAATGCTCTGGTCACCCATCGAGCACTCTGCCATCAGGTTTTGCAACAAATAATGACTATATACAACTATATATATATATATATATATATATATATATATATATATATATATATATATATATATATATATCGCTCCGACCGTTGTTCATGTCACATGCGCCGTTCCATCGACAGAATAAAGCATTATATTATAGAGTCACTTATGCACGAATGAATCTGGGAATATGGGCCAAATAAGTGAATGCAAACATGGGTTGGGAGGCATTCCACAGAGCCGCCTCCCCCCCCCCCCCCCCCCACTATGGAGGAGGCTTGCATTCCGTATAATGCAGATTTCTAGTTCATTCTAGAATCCCTTTATTTTCGCTCACATGCCCCGGTTCGTCATAATATATTTCATAGCTCGATCCTGTGGCAATACATATGAACAGAATTAAGTCTTAAAAGGTCGAAGTAACAAATGTAAAGTGGCCTTACGAATAGTTTAGATCATGACTTAAGGTGACGTAATATCCATATTTATTGGCAGTTGTTTATTGGTTTAACCCGATACGAAATTCCCGAAGCATTTCGCGAACCGTATCGACGAATGGTTTACACATATCTCGGCCAAGTCTCCGGATATGTAATGGACTTCACATAACACCGAAACGCTCGTTGTCAGTGGACCTTTAAGGCTTTAGCCTCGGAGTTCTGACCTCTGACCTCTGAACTGAAGCGCTCGATTCAAGATAATATTTGCTGTCTATATAAAGTCCAGTAAGGTTATACATCGGTTTTCCTCCGCATACAAGCGCTCCGTTGGTCCCGTTTTACCCGGCATATTTGTAGCTTACTGGCATTAATCAATTGAGTTCATACCATTGATACTTGATGACAATGTTTGTTTGACAGTATTTTGAAGGTTCAATGTACAGTTATTTTAGTTTAATTATCTTCATCTCACAAACACAAACACACACACGTCTATGATCTATGTAGCACAAAGCTACAATAGGACGCCAGTCATGTCAATTTTCCTTACCGCTTTTATTCCATCGATTTTATTTAACTCATTAAACAAGAAAGTGGAATCCTTCACGTTACTTCACGTTAAAAGTCAGTCGTTAAGAGTTGGACAGATCATCTCGCAATGTCAGACAGTGGCCTTTGTTCTATTTCTCTCTTTCAATTTGTTTGTAGTGTTCCTGACAAATGTATGATTTAAGTTTGCCTAGAATGAAATAATGCATTACCTTATATATATATATGTTTCAGCCTGCGTTAATAACAACTCGTATCATAGCAAGGTTCCTTCTGATAATGCCCCTTATAAAATATATGAAAAAAAAGACCAGGCAGAAAATGTAGAGTTCCTTTTGAATTCAATTGGTATGATGGGAGAGGAGTATATGTTGATAGTTATATCAAATATTACTCCACTGCCATTTAACCATTCAATCAAACAAATTTATTTTTTGTTTGTTTAATAGACCGTTTCCATTACACGTGCGACATCTATCGGCGAAAAAAACAGACACTGAATGTTCGCTTTTTTTATTTCGACAATAAAGTTTTAATATTGATATATTTCAGATAATTGATTCATATTAATAAATATGCCTTATCTTTGATAGATTGGTTCCTTTGGAAAAGTATGAACCCTAACCTTCCCCATTATCACAATGTTCAACATATCTTGTATATATTATTTTTTTCATTAATGTCGCGGTGATTGGTCTGCTATTGGTTGATTATCGCCACCAATACGTAAGTGAAGATATTTGTTTTTGACCTTTCATTGATACTTTCATTGATACCTTACTATTGTCATATTACTGTGACAAAGTTTCAGTGGCCTTGACCTAATTTTTCAAATTACGTTAATACGGTCAATTAGGTTAAGCATCTGGTTCCGACCCCCCCTATTATATTAAAATGTTCAATAATATGGTTTTACTTATTGCAGCGCTGCATGATCTGCTGTTGATTTATTTGTTATATGGGGCTTAAACTTTCAAATGTATGTCGCACAGAGAATGTAAATTAAATGGGTATAACGTATACATTCAAAGATATTACCTGACAGATTTAGTAAAATATTACTTTTAAAGATGTTTCTGTTTTATCCATATTATAATTTGATACAATAGTTATATAAAACAAATACATTACAGGATGGATAACTAAACCACAAACATGCATTTGTATGAAAGGATAGCACTTAAACAGTAAAACAAAATCCAATTTCTTTTTTTTTTGTATTTTCTGTTTGCCAATCGGGGCGACAGATTGTCAAGCTCAGATGTTTGATTGTAGGGATAGATTTCGACTGATTTTTTTTCTTGTACCAATCAGCACCTTGTAAATCTACTCGGTTTCCAAACAGAGATTTAAAATCACTTGATAAAAGTGAAGTACCTTGGGTTATCTGTTCTGTGGACTGTTAATTTGTATAATGTATTTTGGGTTTGTAATAAGAACTTGGGATAGTATAAACATTATTTAAGTATGTATAAGTACGGTTCTGACAGACAGAAGAGACATTTTCCAAATAGATGCCTTCTTATAATGCCTGCATAATCGATTATGATTTGTTACAGGAAAATACAATCGATTAGTTCGATTATAAAGAAAACCAAACAATCGAAATATTCAATATATCGTGTGTGTGTAAAATTCTGGCATGCCCTCCTGAACCTGTATTCATGCATGCGATAAGTCACGAGTCATCATTTGTATTTTGTACAACCTGTCAAAGTACAACGATTTTAACTAAAGTCGTCTACGGTTGTCTTTCAGTATCATGTATTTCATTTGTTTTTCGCTTGTGAAAACACTGATATTTCCAGTGTTAATGTGTGCACAATAATAGCTTAATAGCTTACATTTTGCATATCAAGTTAATTGTAAGCTTATTCTTGCATTTTTTTTCAAATGCATATGTCGTATTTTTCTATGTGCATACAGATTATATAACAGAAGGGCGGGGGGAGGGGGCGGGAGATCCAGTGGGCCCGGACCCTTCATACGAAGCAACCTTTTTTTAAAGGCCTTTCCGGCCCTGGGGACTTTTTTTAGGTGTTTCATCAGTCTTCCTGGGTTGGAAACCCCCCCCCCCTCTTTTTCCTAAATCCTGGATCCGCCCCTGTATACTCTTCTGACCAAGAACAGAAGTGTCAACGTAATTAATTTATAGTATGTCTAAGTGAACAATTTATGCATACAATGTCTCACGGTAATAATCTGACATGTCAGATTGTGATCATATCCATACTTGACGTCTGCATGGTAACAGAAATAATCCCTTGAACCCTATATAAAAGCTGATCCCACGGTACGCAAGCCTTGCTTCTTGCCTATTATATCCTCATGTTACAGTTATAATATATAGAGGTCCGATAATCCATTCAACAAGAGCGTCTGACAACAGACGAACATGAGGTTTGTAAATGCCGTTGAGCAAATACTGACCTTTCAACTACCGCATATGTGCGACCAACTACCTACCATTTCATGTTTTTTTCTGTTTGTCAAACTGAATGCATGTATCATGTATATTAAAAAATAAACATACATCCGTCATCATACATTCGGGACGTAGGTAAACCTTTCATTGTGAGAATTACATGTAAAGTTTGTTAATGTGTATACAGAACAGGCCGGGAATCAGATACGTTCTACACGTAGGGCAGATGACTAGCAGGCTTTAAATGTGTCTTTGTCACGTGATAGGTATGTGTTTTGTAGGTCTACCAGAGGCAGGATTTAGACACTTAGCATCACACGCATTTAAGATGCTGGAGGCTGTCTGTGTGGTTTGGTTGGTCGGTTCCTTTATAATTCCTACTTTGGGTAAGTATTCCACAATGGCTGGATAATAACAAAGAAATCATCATGAAAATACCTTTCCATAAACAAGTGCAGATAATTATGATTAGGAAAAGCCTCAACTGAAATTTAATATTACCGACCTGTTCCAAAATAATGACAACAGTTTCATGGCCCATGGTCTAGATTATCACAAGAGTTCATATAAATCCATCGGGAACCTGAGGTATATTGCTTTAAGACAAGTACACAAACAAAGTTTATCATATAAATAGACCTTCGTCGTTCATTTGTATCAGACATATCATTCTTCATTGTGTGTTTAACAATCAAGAAACATAGCAGTGGAATGACAGTTAAGGCAAAATCACAAATTCTGTCCTAATAACTATAAATGAAATTCCTATTCAAGTAAATCTGTGGGCAACAATAACTTAATAGCTGAGAGTTAATTTACACTTAATTAACACGATACACTGAAACGTTTAAATGTCTATATCTTAAATATCCCTTTTTTATTTCATTAATAACATCATTGCTTTAATTTATATTTCGAGTCATGGTATTTGATAAATACTAGTCAATGTTTCTAAAATCGCTATTTTGAACTGAAGGTCCAATAAAATGAATTCGACAGTTTCTTTAATTCCTACCAGCACAATGGAATATACATTTTTTTATTTCACCAGGTGAAATTGAGCTCGCCTGTGACATCGCTTGCCATACCGTCGGGGACACAGGGAATCTCACGTGCCGCTATCATCCTTCGAACAGTATCATAAGCCACTATAACTGGTATAACTGTACTGCCTGTGTATGTACAAACGACTCCTGTAGAATGGGTACTTATGCTGAGAATAAGGTCATCTATAAGAATATAAAAGATCGCAGAATATCGTTTCAACAATCTGAAGGTCGGATTTCTCTTGTTTTTCAAAATATAAGCAAGTTCGATGAAGGGGTATACCACCTGGAGGTCCATTTTGAGAAGGACTCGGCTAGCCGCTACACGGCTCTAAATGTGGACGGTAAGTTTGATGGAATACGCACATTATTATTACAGGCTTTCCACAGGCAATAAACTCTGGAGACTCTCAGGTCAAACCTCTAGACAGTCATTTGTAATAAAAAGCTTCACAAGGGTATATTTCAGATTCTGAATATTCAGAAACATTGAGAATTCCTATTGATGCCAGCAAGTTCATTTGTAAATGTGAAGGAAGAACTGTAATCACCAGGGTATTTAGATTAGTGGTGTGTAGAATGCTATGCCGTAATAACAAGAACTTTTATCACTTGAACATTAATTTCAGATATCGAACGTTCACAAGAATTAAAATTGCATTTTTATTCGTGCTCTTATAAAGTTGACATGTAATAAACAATTGAATTATTGGCAGTGTTGATGTTACAATGGCAGTAATAGATAAGCAGTTTCTTAAATATTGGAAAATTCTTTTGTATATATATATATATATATATATATATATATATATATATATATAAATTTTTCTTTGTAAGTAATGAAAGAAATGAAACAGCGAAGAAATGAAATAACACTCATTGAGTCTATGTCCATATTCCAGCAAAAGTTACACCCAGAAATCTGACACAGTGTGGAGTAAGGACCTGCCAAGGGAAGCAGACAGGTATTGAACTTGATCTTTCCATAAATATGGTAATACTAACATAGAAATATGCAAAACTTGGTATCGTGAGCTCATTCACGACACGTATACGATTCATATAACGACACACCTACATTTCGGTTTTACCATGTATTTTATTTTAATTATATTTTATTTTCAGGAAAAAGAGATTTTCGGTGTTAGTGGTATTCAGGCATCATCGATGCCTGTGTCTTATTATATGTATGTCGAGGTATCGATAACACTACTAACTCCAATAATAAGAAAAGAATATTTAACAATATTAAATGTAAAAAACAAGAAAATATGTATCCTATCAAATGATTAAAGAAAAACGAAGGAGTGATAGCAATAATTTAAAACGAGAGGGTGAAAATCATGAGAATGAAACCGCATTAAAAGATTTCTCTTAGAACTCGTATTAAAAATAGTAAAAATTCACTGTTGTCATGATGATAAACCTCTTTGGCAGATAATGTTGATAAAGGCTAATATCAGATGTTGGCAAAACATACGTTCGGTTGACAGTCAGAGGGAATATACGTTTGGTGTTAACTGTATGTATGGATGCCTTTATGGCATTTTGCTACGGGTTCTAGCCATTAAGCATCTTTTACCCATATGGCTCTCTCAGGTTCACAGGAAAAGCATTGTAACACGAGGGTTCCTTGGATTGTCGGGGGCATGTGCATCGTTGTCGGTGTTGCGGCCGTTCTAGTTTCGGCTTTCGTGATAACGAAACGCAGGTCATCTCGGAACAGGGCAGGAAACGGAGACAGGCAAGGGTAGGCATATGGTGCATTTGAAACAAACGTGCATCTCTATGTATAAGAAACCTTCTCAAGCCCCCTACCCCTACCCCGGCGCCCGCAACTGGGCGATAATGAAGAGTCAGGAGTGTACGGCCTTGGGAATTAGGTCAACGTTAAAATTAATATAAAATGCAAAGCTATAACGTATAAATGATATTAATTTAATGTGCCCATAGGTTAGTTTTTGAAAGTCAGCCATATTTAAGATCTTGCGCAAAACGGGCAGATGACAGCACTGGCAAAAATCACAATATTGCAAGGTTGAATATAAACATATAATATATATATATATTTGTGTGTGTTTCTTAATGTTTTGACATGTATCGATGTATTTAAATATAAATATTTTAATGTTTATTTTATATATGTTATTCTCATATATATATATGTACACACATACAGACATACCCGTGTATATACATGTGTTATATAACTAATATTATATATAAAGTTAATATTACATGTTTATTTAAATACAAAGATATATATCAAAACTCGCTTAAGTCGAATACCCTGCTTATGTCGAAGTTACAGACTTGGTATTCCAGACAACTCTAGTTAAATTATAACAAAATAAAACCCGCTTGTGTCGAACCTCGGATGTGTCGAAGTTTTCTGAGGGTCCCTTCGACACAACGAGGTTTCACTCTCTCTCTCTCTATATATATATATATATTTATATATTTATTTATATACACATATAACAATGTATATATACCCCAAAGTATAAAACATTTTATATTTAGAGCCTTTACTGTTGTTACAGGGGTCAAGGTGAACATATTCGGCTACAGCAGCCCAGCCCGTTACAAAGTCCACGATGAGAGGAAAGATAACTGCTCAAAGAACATTTCTATTCTAAGGACATATCTGTTCATAGAATTCTTATAGCTGTTAGTTTGTAATACTAGTATATGAACATAAGCAGAAGCATACCTTTTTATGTATATTTTTCAATGAAATTTGGTGTAGATTTATTGAGATTCATGTTTTGTTTTTAAAGCTCTGCTCACGGCTAATTTTAAAATCTTATTTGTTTTTTTCAACCATATGTATCGTCCATTTGTGTGTATACATCCACCGGTACTGAAGAAGCTAAAGTGAAATGTATTAATTATTGATTTAACTACTCTGTGTACAAAAATACCGGGGTCGAATACAGACTTCTTAATCTGTTGATTCAGTCGGAATTTTCCTGGTGTGGTGACCACCTGTTCAAGTCTTTTAGTGTTCCTTAAGTTATTGTACTGCATGGAAGTACTTTTTTATGGCTATGTACTACTGTAACCTTTTTTATTACAAAACTTCCTCCCTAACGAATCTTTTATCGTGTACATAATTACATACTTTACTCACAAAAAGGGATCCATTTAGGATCTTTCTCCAAAGTACAGCTCGCAGTGGGAGCCCACATCCCTATCAACATATCTGATTTTTGCTGCTTTTTAACAACATGGTTAGTGACTATTGACTCTGTATACTCATCACCTTTGTATGTGTAAATCATGCTCACATGCATGGTGCAGCACTTCAGTAAAAACACCAGTAAGTGCACTTTTGCATTCTTTATATGACCTGGGCCATCACCCAAGATATCAGTTGTGGTGTTTTATATTTGTCCCACCTCAAACATGTCATCTGTCTATCGCCACGAGTAATTGACGTCGTGATTGTGCATGAGCACGTACCTGTTTTTACCTTCATGTGTATCATTAACTATTGATTCTAGCCAGTGATTGATCAATTAACCACAAAGTGCCTACTTGGCCCTAATGGTGAATATATTTTATCCTCATGCAGCTATCGTATCATGTTTTACATATTTTATGCTTCATGTTTTGGAGGATTACATGCGTATTCTTTGTTTTGTATTTTAGCAAAAATAAAGTCATATGACTTGTGTTATGTGGATTTTATTCCTCATTGCTTTTTAGATTAGAGCTAGCTCGTTTTTGTATTTATAGAAATCAACATATAAACCATTAATCTGTACAGATCCTCTGGCTGTTTAAATACGCCGGTTTCTGATATTTTAAACTCTCAAACGACCATTAATTATATCAATGATTCTGCTTTTTTTGTGAAAACAAAGTAAAATATTAAAAATCTGCGTTCTAAGGAATGCAAGCCTCCACCATGTGGGTATTCCTATTATATTGGATGCTCTCAAAACCTCTTTTGCATTCACATATTTAGCTTATAAATTTGAGAAAAAAACTTAATGACTTTTCTGAATATGGTTCGCGTTCCAAATCCACGCAAAATCTAACCGGTTCTTCTTTGGTCCGTTCCCGTAATGCCCTCAAAGGTTTAGGAGATTCCGTTCATGACGTGTGAGTTATGTTGTGACAAACAAACACATACACAAACACAATCTCACACACGAACGGGGATGTATGCATAACCTGGCAGGGTCATTGGTGATAGAACAGCGAGATAAACCAGCTCAGATTTAGTTTAGTTGTGAATAAATTTTGTATGGTATATGACCGACCATTCAGTGTGAACGCAGATGTGTCCGACCATTCAGTGAGTATACAACTGTGACCGATCATTCAATTAAGTATACAACTGAGCTGTGTCAGACAATTTAGTATACAATCTGCTTGACCAGTTGGAGAGTATACATCTGTGACTGACCATTCAGTGAGTATATCAACTGTGGTTGATCATTTAGTGTGTAAACAATTGTCGGACAATTCATTGAATATACATCTGACCCGACCGGACATTCTATGTGTATAAAACTTTGACCGATCCTTCTTTGTGTATACAACCGTCGGATAATGCAGTGAGTATATAGACCTGACTGACCATTCATGGTGTATACGACTGTGTCGGACGATTCGGTGAGTATACAAATGTGAACCCCATTCAGTGAGTATTCAACTGTAACCGATCATTCAGTGAGTATGCCACTGTGTATGTCGGACAATTCAGTGAATATACAAGTGTGACCATCATTCAGTGAGTATTCAACTGTAGCCGTTCATTTAGTGTGTATACCACTGTTTTGGACGATTCTGTGATCAGCCACGGTGGAAAACACGACGACACCGTGCGGTACCAACTCGTCAGACTACTTGTGTCCAAATTCTTTGTTATGTGAGCTCACTGTTTATTTAAGTCCCTTTCACAATTGAGATACGACTGGTTTACGATCGCCTGCAACACTTTTTTCGGGTCGTTATACGAGCAAACGCTGGGTTTCTTGTGAGCTGTCGCAGTCCTACTAGAGGGTCTTGCGAACCGGCCTATATATGTGATCAAAGGTCTCGCAAGGGTATTTGCGAGCAAAAACCTTTCGCAAACCTCTGATTTTGTATGTGATCAAAACTTTCGCAATCTCACTTAAAGGCGCAGGCTCTTGTAATTCTGCGAATTTCAAAACCCTCTCGCAGCGGACCTCGCAGCCTCTTTTGGCCCTGATCATGCACGGAAGAGAGCCGAGACACGGTAAATGCTTCATATTTAAATGCCACCTCAAGCCTTTAATGTTTAATATCAGTACACTCTTTTCAAATAAGTCCATGTGTATATAAAAATATTACTTTATATTCATAAATATATGAATGTATGAATATTATAAATTAATAATGTTCAATATAATTATTATATATAGTAATAAGCTAAATAAATAAATATGTTTCTATTTCATTAAATTTTCATAACATATGTAACATTAATATATTATATATTCATTATGGCTGAACACTATTTATCAAGTATGTCGTCCTTCTCTTACAAAATCGGCATCCTTTGTGCATACACAATTTTGAATATCTAAATAGAGTATCTTAAAATATGTAGTAAGTAAAAAAATGCATATTTTATTAAAAATATCTTATGTTTACTGCATAGAAATAAATTGTTCCAATCTTAAATGAAAATTTATTAATCTGAAGTCTCAGGACTGAGTTTCCATTTCAATGACGTCAATAATGTATATAACGTTTATAAAGTAATATATATCATACATATATTATATATCATATAAATTAATATCATATTATATATTAACAATATTCCGTGAGCTGAATTAGCTGATTAGTTATCTCTTATGTTTGCATCGGTGCTATCTGTTCTATCGGTGTTTCTCAGGATGATTTGTTGGAGAATTAGAATTTGGTTCCACAGAGGAATTCACGAAAACTTTAACAAAATTAGGATCAAAAGACACGCCACTAGAATGGTGAGAAAATAATGTTTCAAGTTTAATTTTGGCACTTGTCAAAAGTGGCATGTCTATGGCATATCAATAGCAGACGTGTCTATAAATAGATTTTGGATTGGTTCACATTTGTGTAAATCAGGAAATTACTTCACTTGGTAAATAATAAAATTTGAATTACAAGAATCTATACAGGTTCACATTAATGCGAATTATGAAATTTAATTCTTACACTACATTTTTATGAATAAGATTTTAACAATATTTAAAACAATCATATGATATAAATACCTTGGAAATGTTCATGATTTTATCACTGTAAGTATATATAAGATTTTATCGAAATCGCACCAATCAGAAAACATGCATATGTAAAAATGTATAATTATCAAACAAATAACAAGATGCACGTATACATCTTGTTAATTGAGAGGATTACATAATATCATACAAAGTAGAAACCACATGAAAAGCGAATTTCTCTCAATGAGGCATGATCATTATGACAGTTATTAAAGAGTAAATAAAGAAGTTAAAGTATCTTTTTGCGGATGTTTACCAGGCATTCAAATAATTAATGTAATTAAATCTGCAATTGAACGATGTGTTGGATCGGCGTTGGAAACACAATAAAAGGTCCTAGGTTCAACGCCCCTCAACGCCCCTCCCTTCCCCCTCTATCCCATCCTTAAAGACTCATCATGTTAAGTTAATTTAACGTCAGCGATTTGTTCTAAAGTCGCAGCTTAGCGCAAGATATGATTTTCCTAGCCCCGCGGCTTTGATACCTGAAATCGAGTCTTACATAATTACATATCATTTTTGTGACCTTCATCTTCTTTCAAAATACAGTACAGCCACAAGCCATGGGCCATTACACATAAATATATATATATATATATATATATATATATATATATATATATATATATATATATATATATATTTATGTAATGCAAAGCATTTAAGGCAGGTTCCGACTTTATACGGGAAAAACTGTACAAGAAGATCCATCGAGACGTAACATCAAACAATTAATGCATTGAACACTTTTGAACATGTTCTGTGTGTATGACACAGGCGTATCCCGAAAGTAAATAAAACGCGGGGTTACGAGTGTTCGCAACTTCTGATTGATCGCAAAATTGCGAGAGATGTGCCAGAGGTTTCCAGCACACTTCGCAAAAAAAAAAAAAAAATGCGAGCCTTTGCAAACTTCCGCAAATCCCCTCGCATTCGCAAATTTGCAAATTTTTCGATCACATAGGCCCTTGGGTGGTCGTAAAGTACATGTTAAAATCAGAAACGCATTATGTCGAACTGACAGTAGTGCGACTGTTGTACAACGCGGCAAACCATCGCGCGACTTGACGCGTAAGTGCACGACTAAAAAATCGCATTTGATCATTTGGAAGTCCTGCAAAACTCGAACGTGCGTTTGGTTGCGTTTGTGATATACGACCTTGAGACAGTTGTCCGACGGTTCGGATCACATCGAGCAACCTTGTGCTTCCATTGTAAGACTATGTGAGACTGTATGCGACTGCTCCTCTGGGTATATAGATGGAGACTATGGATATGACTATCAAAACGCCCTCAGCATTCAAGCTATAAGGATGGCCGCTGCCCGAATACCTCTCAGCAGATCGCACCACCACTCGTAAGACCATAGGCATGATCATGCAACCGGTGTCATCCAGTCACTCGAGTAATCCCATGGTCGTGCGTCAACTCGTAAGACTATACGATCAGTCGCACGACAGAAAGTCTATCAGCCCGGGGGGTTCGCCGGTACCAAAAGAGGGGCAATTGCTATCATTATTTTTTAAAGAAATTCATCTATAGATTGCAAAAAAGCATTATAGCAGTTTTGGAGTGGTAGCTTTCTATAAAATATGAGCCTGTTTCCCTGGCAACCATGGTTATTTTGGCAGTAATTATGAAATTTACAAAGACGGCCATATGTTTGTAAGTTTTGTATATAAAAGGATGCAATAAACGCCAAAATGCTTCAAAAGAAAGAAATTTATTTTTGATAAAATTTTCTACACACAAAATAATTTGGCTGAATGCAAATATATGCAAATTTAAAAAAAAAATCACATTTTTACACTATACAAACGTTCACAGTCCTCTGTTTTTATCAAATAAACACTTTCAGCTTAAACTTTACCTTGCTGGACAGGAACTGATATATACAATATATTTATTTTTGAAAAGTATTATTCATAATCATTTTTGCATATAAATGAATATTTATGGCACACCACTATAATGGCAGTGTTCATGATTTACCTGTCACGGCCTCTGTTATTTATTGCGATATATCGAATGAATGCTTCTGTAAGCATGTAAGTATCTGTGGTTTTCTATGTAATTTTCATAGCAATATATATATTTACTAAATACACAAAAGAAATTTGCATATTAAAAGAGACCACTTGCATAATTTTGCATACATTTCTATATAATTTACACCAAAAAGGCACATTTATGTTGAACAGATTTACAATCTTTCTTTTTTTTTTTATTTAATCCAAACTTTCAGGTTAAACTTTACATTGATGGAAAGAAAATGAAGTAAACAACACATATATATATTTGATCCTCATTGATATTCATAATATTGCATCTTAATTAATATACATGATCACTACTATAATGACAATGTTCTGCATTTATCTGTCACTGCATCTGCTGTGGTCTGTGATATATCGAATGGATGATTTTGTAAGCATATAAGTACCCAAGCAAGGTTAATTTTCAAAGCAGAATATATATTGACACAAAGGCAATTTGCATATTAAATGAGAGCACGAGCATAAATCTGCATAAATTTTCATAAATTATATCAAGGTTGAACAACTTTGCAATCATTATCTCTGAGCTCATAACATTAAGTGTCAGAGCAAAGGTTTGTATTTTGGAAAATTATGAGAAAATTTATGAGAAAATATCAACCTTTTATAGCATTGAGTAATTTAAATATCGACACTTTAAGGCTTTCAGTTATTAAATTATCCTTTTTCTTTGTTGTCTCGACTTTCTGTATAGCTTTTAAAAGATAAGCTAAGGTTTGTCTTTTGAATATTAAGCGAGATTGATGTATGCATTCTTTATACATTGAAAGTTAGTTTGCATAAAATTTTATTTCCAAGCAACGAATATGTGCAGAAAAATATGTATAGTCATAAAAAACTGGAACCTGTTCAACATTCTGAATGCTCATGGCACACATGTTTCTCTAATATTAAACTATTTATAGGCTTACTCTGTCAATATCAGAGTTAAAAAAGTTCCAGTTTTCTCTGAAAATGTTCAAATTAGTTTTTTTCTCATTACGGCAAAATGTTATGTCTTCATATTAAAAAACCGCATGAAGTATACACAATAATTAACCAAGCTCTGGGTGAATAATTAAATGCATGTCTAAAGTCATCCGATGCAAACACGATATTATTTAAAGAGTTACACAAATCGGATACATTAGATGAACTCATCCAGACTGGCTTATAGTAACAAATAAGGTATATAGTGTATGATATTAAAATAAATATACTTATATATTTGCATAATAATATTAATATTATTCCAAAGAAATGTTCTTAAACATTAATCAAGTGCATCATTTGTTAGGCTTACCCGTGCTGCTGAAATTAAAGTTTTTTTCTGTCTTAATTTTTCTTCTCTATTCTCATCTGGAATTACAGAAACAAACAAAAAATAATCTATTTACACGATTAATCAATATGTGTATAAATATATATATATAAATATATATATATATATATATATATAAATCACATATAAAATTCTTTAAATAACAATAAATAAATCTAAAAAAATTGTCACATTCTATCACGTTAATAAATTTGTCATAACCGTCTCTCTCACAAACACATATACACACGCAACGAAAAAAGACTGAATTTTTATGCATTTCAGTCCTGTATATATTTAAATAAAAATATACATATCTTTAAAGTTTTAATTGTATTAAAGGACGTTTACACATACTTCCTTTAACCATGTTTAAAATTTCCATGGTAGATGCTTATGTTACGGGGTCACATAAAAGCGGACCGAACCGTCTCGCTAGTGTAGCTTGATTTTCTAGCGAAGCGGTTCGAGCGCCACCCACATCGAGAAATTTAACTTCGTAACACTTAATAAATGAAATTAAATTGCATTTTTTTTGTCATTGACCACATAAAAATTTAATGATATCAGAAACATTCCTCAAACGATAAATCTGACTAGCAGCTGATCCTTGGAACAGGTCTTGAACAGCACTTGAATAGCTGTGTCTGTTCACTCATTCTCATACATGTAAACAGTTCAAAATATAAATAATTATGTAAATCAGCAAACAGGTACCATGCATAAGACAGTTTGGCTACCAGTGTTAGTAATAACAGTTAAACAATACACCCATTGACATGTAATACAATGTATCACTGTTGTGTACAAAGTATCAATATCTGCATTATGACATAACTATATTGTTTTGGGTGAGACGAAGGTACAAACAAAGGGTCGTCATGTATCATGAATATCCATGTTATCAGCATATTTATTTCAAAACACATAATAAAACACATTTTAGAAATATAATTGAAATAAAACATATTAAATTACCTCTCCATGCAAATATATATATATATATATATATATATATATATATATATATATATATATATATATATATATATATATGTGCAATGATGGAAGATAAATTGGAAGTTCACAATGCATGGTGTATGAGAATGTGTTAATTCTGTTTGGTTATTAAATAATACATCTGACTGATATCTATACAATATTTTAGATATCATGAATTTTATGGAGTCATATAGTTTTACAAAAAAATATGCAAATGTATTCTTTTTTTTCACATAAAAAATGCCGAAGCCAAGCATCCACATCAGAGACTCGTTCATCCTCATGAGATCAACGACAAGATTGTAAAGCTGTTCAACCTAGATATGGAGTTTTTATCTAAATTATGGAAATTTTTGCATATTTATGCAAATAGTCTCATTAAAAATGCAAAATTATTTTGTATTAAGTAAATATATATTTTGCTGTAAAAATTACACAGAATCATTCATTAGATGTATATATATCACAGACAATTACAGATGCTGCGACAGGTAAATCATGATCAATATGGTAGTGTCCTATGAATATTCATTCAGATGCAAATATAATAAATAATAATTATTATATTAATCATACATAAATATACTGTATATTTCATTTCCTGTCCAGCAAGGTAAATTTTAAGGTAAAAGTGTTTATTTCATAAAAAGGGGACTATGAACATATATTTGTAAGAAATGTGATTTTTTTTGTAGAAAATTTGCATTTATTTGCATACAGCCAAATATGCAAATTATTTTATGTATAGTTAATATAATTCTCTTTCTTCAGATGATTTTGGCGTTTATGCATCCTTGTTTATACAAAACTTACAAAGCTATGGCCTGCTTTAAAAATTTCATAATTACTGCCAAAATAACCATGGTTGCCATGGAAACAGGCTCAAATTTCAAAGAAATCTACCACTCCTAAACTGCTATCATGCATTTTTGTAATCTATAGATAATTGTTTTTTTTTTAATAATGATAGCAATTGCCCCTCTTTTCGTACCGACAGGCCTTATTTTCAGGGTCTGGCTGATAGACTGAGTTATTTCTGACGGCCAGGAAAATTCAAAACTAATTTCAGATTACCGGGGGTTAGCCTTAAAGGGAAGACTTGAAATCTTTACATTTGATATACTGTAATAATAAATTGTAATGTTGCATTTTGTTAAAGGGGATTTTAGACGCAATTTGTAAATTGGATGATATGAATCTAGCGCCATCTAGCGCCAATAAATAATAATAATTCCAATTAAGTCATGAAATCACAATATTTCATACCATCATTACCATGTACTCAAACGTATTCAACTGGAGGTTATTTTGTAGATTATTTAAGTGTACAGAATATAGTTCTTTTAAGAGCAATGGAATGAAACAATGCGGGGATTAGGCGGAGTTAGGTGATTACGTAGAGTTAAGCCCTTTAAAGTTACGTACTGATGTATCGTTATATATATATATATATATATATATATATATATATATATATATATATATATATATATATATATTAGGCAGCGTTAAAGTAAGCTTGCAGTTTGACAACGATGACACAAAGTTTAAATGGATAATGTTATTTTTGTCCACTGTGTGTAAAATATATAAAGTCAATGTTCAAAGAAGTAGAAAAGGGTATAAAATCAACTCAAGTCTGAAATTCAATTTGGAGTGTCATCAATACCCTTAACTTACTTATATTAATTTGAGCTACGACTTCAACCATAATAACTTTTTACCTCGAAAAAAGAGCAACGTTTTATTCCCAAATTTAAATTTAGATTATAATAGGTGCTCCGTTATTTTTCTTTCAGCTCAATACAGACTGGAATTAATTAAAATTTTGACCATTTCCATACCCAAAATAGAGAAAACAACAAGCATTAACTTTGTTTTCCCGGGGTCATTTTATTCCGGGGTCTCCTCGCGAACCACGGTCAACACCTCTTTAGACCAGGGAAAATTTTCATGGTCGATTCTTGCTGTAGTCTTGCAGCGCTGACATATATAGTAAACAATACAAGCGCTGCAGCCTCTGGCGGGGAGAGACTATACTATCTAAGTTTGTACGGATCCGTACAGACCCTCAGACACGTATATGCCTTGTATAGCGTGAGGACACCAAACAAACCCCGCATATTATAATTGTTACAGATGCTTAGACTCCGTTGGGACCAAAACTTTTGCTGGACGATCAGCATTAATAAAGTATGGGCACTTACTCTGGATGAAGTCAGATATTGCTTCGTCTCCGTCTGGCCGAAGGCGCTTTCCGGCTGGAACAACCAATAGGAAATTAGCATCATTGACAACACGCGATGTATGATGGGAAGGATGCTTATGAAAATATGGTCTATCCTAGTGCACGGCACTGGCATTCCTGGGAAAAGCCCACCTGAATTCATCTTTTGCATAGATTGCCCACCTAATTTGCATGGGATTCCTTTTCCGGCGGTGTCCAGTTGGCATATACAACAACTGAACCCCGGCAGTTCAAAGGATAAAAAACTTTTACAGGCGATATAAAGGTGATATATCGATTTAATTTGATGCATAAAAAGCTTATTTCTATATATAAATACAAGATTGTTTCTCTATAGCACAACAAGCAGTGATAATTCATGTTACAGGTCCCTCCATGTACAGCAGGGTGAACTCTCACTGCTAGACGGTCGGACTCCATATCACAGATAAATGGAGTCCGTACGTGGCGGACTAGGTCGATTCGTGATTCTAAGATATCGTCAGCAGCACCTTGGCTTAACAGACCCGTAATCTTGTGTTGAATGAATTGTTGACACGGACGCTGACACAAAGGCAAACATGACGATTTAACAAGCTTAGCTTAAACACCTATGGTCTAATGCACTTTGCCCTTATCGCGAAATGCATTGTACATAATCACGGTACAAGCTCCGCTATCAGCAGTTTACCTTTAAAAATAATTATAACACGACCCTTTAAAAGGTGATAAAAATCCCAGTCGATTACTTCCACATTTTCACACGAGTATCATGGGTATTTTGATATCTTGGAATGACCAGGTTAATAAATATGAGGGCCACGAGAATTATACAAATGCTTGGACTTATCGTGTTCAACCATTTCTTTTTCTTAAATAAATTATATTTTCAGATGATTCTTTTCCTTTTGTTTTGAAATCCACATAACCGCATTTTATTTGTTTATTCATTTTATATAAATCAATACATGTGAAAAATATTCCTACATGAAACTAGATATAATCATGTTCTAGTGAACTGGATCTTGCTCAACAAAACTAATTGTCTTGTTTTTCATATTCGGGCTGCCAACTTATTTTTCCAATTCTTACCTTCAAACTAAAAAAAAGTTGTATTGTGAACTTAATTATTTACAGGACTCTGACCATTTATCTCTGTCTCTGTAATTCATTTTAGTAGCACAAGTCCTCATAGGTCCAGTATATAAATACTAATTGTCAATCCAAAAAACCATTGAGTAATCTGCTTTTTCAATGATATTGACAGAATCAGCTTTGGACTAAGTTTACCGTCATTTTTTTGCTAATAGAAAAAGGGTTCTTAATAAAAATATGGTCATACCCCAAATGCTGTTTCTCTTAGATGATTATGTATTCCAGTATACAGAGAATAAATAAATACGTCAATAAATAAAAAAAAGTAAAGTAATGAAATAATATTATTCATTTCACAACATTTTTCCTTGTTTGTTATTTTCATAAGATGTTCTAATAAATTAATGATTGGTCAGAATCGGTATTTCAACATTTGCAACAACAACAAAATAATTCCACGGGGTTATGTGCTTTCTCAAAGGCCATTGCTACAATAATGCCTTCAGTGATTTGCATTACTCATTATATATAAAATCTAATACCGCATATATAGCTCTTAATTGAACAGACACTTATCGATCTTTACGAACTGCTTTTCATATTTTTGGTCCACTTTTTAGGCCACACGTGATAAATATCTCTAGTTGCGGTTCATTGTGATTTCTTTGATTATATAAATATTCTTACAAAATTATCTTTTTATGAAGTTGATTCTCCTCAGTCAATGTTTAGTAAAAAAAACATTAAATTTTTAAACATTTATTTTATCTCCACTCATGCAGGGTTTGCTCTTCGGTATTTAATTTGTGGATATTATTATAATGCAAACCAATATGGGCGTTCCTGGTTATCCTGCACTGTCAGTGGCGCACATACACACACACACACGCACACACACACATATATATATATTTAGCGTCTATCAATATATTCACTCAATTCCATTTCAAATATATTACATTTAAGTAAAATATTTTAGGAAAAAAGGTATTATGTTTTCAGTGTAAGTTAATTCTAAACCAGGTTTAGATAAAATATTTCATAGTAAACTTATTGATGGAGCCAAGGTTTATAAATCTAACTGTCAATATATTTTATTTGCAATATATAAATATTATTCTCCGAATAGCGGTGGGGGGAAGGGGGGGGGGGGGTTATTTTATTGATCAAAATCAAAACTTTTGATGCGGGGGTTAAAATTGACGCGGGCGGTGCCTGAGAACCATGCCTTTTTTTCTGCCTTAAAAAAAGACTATAAACAAGGACAATGGGTACCTCACCCACCATAAAAAATAAGCTCAAAGATTAAATGATTTTCCAACAGAGCTTGTAATTCTTTTACTAATTCTAGCACCTTTTGTAACATAAGCACAAGTACACTCATTGACCCCTGCAAGATTGTATCCTACACCAGGACCAGCAGAGCTAATCCCCTGGTCCTAACAATACCTGGATTTCAACACCAAAATACATTTAAAGATCATGAAGAGAACCACGCTTAATCCTGTAAACTTGTTACGTCATGCACCAGTCCTCATTTCCACCTGACTGAGGGGACTGTGCACCGGAAAGCCTGGGGACAGGACATCTATACCAGATGGTCCAGACAACGGTATCACCTTGTAACCTTTAGTTAGTTACCTCACATATCTGTGTAGCACAACAATTCAAATCTTACTTAGGCTTTATTATGTTATTAACATTCTCTTTGATTTTTCCGTTATTTAATATCAACCACCGGGCTGTTTTACATCTTTATAAATATAAAATAAATAATTATTTTCAGAATTAGGTAATACTCCACCCCCTGGTTTATAATACCCCCTTCCCACTAAAAGAATATTTCATTAACTTATTCAATTTTATCATTAATTTGATCGGTCATTGCTAATCATATTGGAGCCTACAATCCAGTGCATTGTTTTGAAAATTTCCTTCTTTCTATCTTTGGTTTCTTATGTTTTTCATACCTGATTGTGTCCAATCTTATTTACATTTAATCTCCATATTGTTCTTTGATCTTATCGTAGTGATCACAGTCCAGAACAATAATTGATAACTGCACTTCTATATGATAGCTGCTTAACGTATGTATTTTATCCACTCTCCAAATGCTACACCATTCGTAAACATCAATGATTTATTCTGTAATGGCAATGATACCTCTATAACCAAATTGTTTTATCCGTTTTATCCCCGAATTCTGATTACCATATAATCGAATTACAACATGCAAACTGATTCATTTTGGTATTCAGAGCATAAGCATTTAACTGATAAATAATCTATAGCCATAAATCTAAACAATCAAAATCATGACCTCACTCTTGAATATGGATCTCCTCTCCATTTATAATTCAAATAATATTGTATCAATAAAGTGAGCTCTCCGGTTTGGATAGAGACGGGACACCAAAAACATGCATGGGCATGTTTATACTGTTGGTTTTCTACAAAAAAGCTGTCTATTCGTGCAGTCATTGATTTCTCTTTATAAGGTGAGCAGACCAAAGGACAATTCATGTTGTCCAGTTTGGCTAAATTCTAGAATAATGCCATTATTTAAATTTCATTAATACATGTTTTACGTGTATGTTTCTGTTGCTCCGTTGCTGTTTTAAAGGTCACTTAATGACCCTTTGCAAAAAACTTGATCTTTCGTCAACATAAAGGTAACTTACAGTTAAAAAATAAATGAACCGTGGGCGTGTCATTCAGAATCATTATGTTCTTTGTTCTCTAATACCTTTTGGCACTTTGGGAACGATACCTCATGGCCCACCATTGTTTCCACCCAAAAGCTCACGATTGAATGGGAGATAAGATTAGTCAGGTAAACATTGTCTTTAGGTCTCTGTAAAATGTTAAACAAAACTATTTATAATGGAAAATAAATATACACTTATGATCGATTTATTTTACCTCTACAGTTTAATGAGGTGAAATTTCATAGAACCAGTTTCTATTTCTTCAAAACATTTTTTATCATTTTTAAAGTGAATGAATTTCAGATAGATACTTTTTTCAAATGTTTAAGTATTACATATTACATCACTGTCAGTCGTCATTTACATATCGTGAATCATGAAAAACCTTGTATCGTGCTCTACAAGGGTCTGAAGGTAAAAGGTAAAGATAAAGTAGGAGGTTTAGAGTCTGATATCACCGACGATGTCAGTCTCATCTGACTTTACACTTTGCCTTTCCGGTCTTGCGGTCTTGTTCATTCTTGTAGCTTTTCTCAGCTCCCTTGGAAACATACAACCTAAGCATCCATATCATGCGCTAGAAGGTTATTTATTCTACATTTGCCATCCTCCCATGATCAGTACCCATTCACTCCTGGGTCGAGAGAACGCACCCTTGGGGTAAAGACTTTGCCTAGGAGTCGTAGCGCAGACGGCGGTCAGAACATGACGCGAACCCACAACCTTGCGGTCACAAGTCCAGCGCCCTAACCATTACGCCACCACGCTCCATGGCAGGCTGTATCATTAGCATGGCCAGTCTCTCAGGGAAGATCAGGCGTACTGAATTAAATTACGGGGGTTACTTAAAAATCGATTTCAATTTACCAGGGAAATCAATTACATATTACCGGGGGTAACTTGAAATCATTTTCAGATTACCGGGAGTAACTTAAAATCGATTTCAGATCACGGGGGTAACTTAAAATCGATTTCAGATTACCGAGGGTAACTTAAAAGCGATTTCAGAAGATCACCAGGGGGTAACTTGAAAGTGATTTCAGATTACCGGGGGTAACTTAAAATCGATTTCAGATCACGGGGGTAACTTAAAATCGATTTCAGATCACGGGGGTAACTTAAAATCGATTTCAGATCACGGGGGTAACTTAAAATCGATTTCAGATCACGGGGGTAACTTAAAATCGATTTCAGATTACCGAGGGTAACTTAAAAGCGATTTCAGAAGATCACCAGGGGGTAACTTGAAAGTGATTTCAGATTACCGGGGGTAACTTAAAATCGATTTCAGATCACGGGGGTAACTTAAAATCGATTTCAGATCACGGGGGTAACTTAAAATCGATTTCAGATCACGGGGGTACCATGAAATCGATTTCAGATTACCGGGGGTAACTTAAAAGCGATTTCAGAAGATCACCAGGGGGTAACTTGAAAGTGATTTCAGATTACCGGGGGTAAGTTGAAAGAGGTTTTATATACTTACTTCATGCATTAGTTTACAACAGATGAACTGACATCTGAAAATGAAAAAAAAACATAAATCTAATAATTTTACTAGTTCTACTTCTACTACATATGCTACTACTACCATCTGCAATTACTACCACTACAACTATTACTACTACTACAACAATTGCTATTGAAAATAAATATTGTTAATAATATTGATAATGATAATGATAATAATAATTAAACTATTCAGATTTGTTAATTAAACGGTTAAGACTTTGTTACTATCGATTTTTTTTGGTCCCAGAATGTCTTATAGTTAATTCGATCAGGGTAAAATTGCATCCCTGAAAACAAAATATAATGTTACATTATCAGGAATATTCATGAAACTAGCAGGTTTAAAGAAAACCCTACACACAGTTGGAAGAAAGTTCCCCTTTGGCCTCTCCCACTGATTTTTGTTGCTTAATGTAATATTAAACAAGCTGAAATTACCCTTTCTGTTTGATGGGTCCCCTAAATCATTATATATCCGAAAAATTCTTTAGTTTATATTGACTGGCTTTACTGGGTATAGAAAAGTGCAAATTAATCTCTTTCAGTGCCAAGGATCATCTGAAACATTTAAGTTATTGCTCTGGTTTTATGCTTTTTTTTGGCTTGCTTCATCTTGATTTTTTCACCCCCCCCCCCCCCCACACCCACAAATTGCTAAAACCCTGGCATTTAAGTTACTCTTTATCTGTACAACCAAGCGTATGTGAGAGGGCGTGTTTGACTAAGCACCAACGTTTAATATTAGCCACAAAAATTTGTTGCGGATCCACAACTGTGATAGTTGTTGACGGAGAGGAGCAGAGCGGATCGGAATCACACGTCTTGGGACGAGACAACCTCAAAATCTGAATATTATGTTGAAGATAACAGATAAATTTTTATTGGGACTGTTTCTCTGACGACAGCACCGTTTCAACCACCCACAGCTTTGGCGATCAGCCAAGGCTGTTATCGACCTAAGAATATGGCAAGCGGCCATAGTTTGTCAACTAGTGGCAGGTCCTTTAAACGTGATCGATAGCATACAACTTTATTCGAAGCTCTGGGGAGTGTTTTCCGATGTATCCAAAGGGAGCTAGACCAGCGTTCGATACTTGAAACAGGGTTTTACCTTGTACTTGGCTGCACGACCAATACAGTTAAAGGTACATCATGCAATATTAGTGACAAACAGCTGCTGCTCGTCAATAAAATATGGGTGAAAACTGTAGCAGGCTGTAAGTCAGACCTGACAGATGAATAAAATGGAACTGAAAAGTGGATTGCTTTTAGCACTATTGTGTTTAAGCTTGTTTTGGTCGGGAACTGCACGCCAAATAAAGTTCTGCGCACACTTAACTGCTCTTTTTTAGTAGTCTTCAGATGGCTCCAGTGACAATTCGTTATATATAAATGTTGGTTGCTATGGTGACTACAGTGGCGTTAATTTACCTTCAATGGGGGGGGGGGGGCAAGCATGGGGGGGGGGGGTAAGAAAAGTCGTGACAACTTTTATAAAACAAAGACATACACGTTTCGTCTATATGACACATTTCAAATATAATATATAATAAAGTTTAAAAAAAAAGGTATTATGTCTGCAGCATAGGTTTATTCCAAACAAAACATTTTGCAAAGGCAATTTATAGTCCACTTACAAAAATCTACACGACATACTTTTTGACAATTTGTATCTTGAGTATGTAAATGCGTTTCGGGTGAAGATTATTATTAATATTTTTTTTTTAATATTATTTGTATACAAGCGGAAGTCAAAACTGAATAATAAATTGGCACCATGCTTTAAAGGCTTCACAGAAAGGTGAAGAACAAAATGCATAGGGTGTCCCAGTTTTACAAAACAAAATTTAATCAGAACGAATTAGCAACATGTGTCCCTACACTAGTGGCATGATATATTGATATTACCACGAGCCGTGCGGCCTCCGTTAATCAAGCGAAGTTAGGGCCCGTATTGCCAAATGTTACAAATACGGATAATAAAATAGACGTCAACGGAACTCGATTTTTTCTTAAGAAAAAAAAAATATATTGAAATAGATCCCCAACCTGTGGATAACATTGACAGAAATTTCATGATTCTGTTTGAGAAAATAAAATCATTATAAGATAGACTTAGTGAAATTCCGGGAGGATTGGGAGTACTTGATTTGACCGGGGGTTTGGAGGGACAACCCTGGCTTCGCCACTGCTAATTTGACCTAGAATACACATTTTGTGGATATGGTAAACCAAAGCTAATAATTTACAAAAAATCAGAACGTGTTGATATAATCTCTGACGTACTACAAGTCACATGGACAAAGAATAATACAAAAGTTAGAATATTAACTCATAAGTGAATGTATCTATATGATTCGGTTTGGAGTTAAAAAGAACCATGTGAGCAACATGATAATTTCCAAAATTAATTTATTCAAAATGCCCTGACTTTTAAATGTGAGAGAGATTCGCACTAAATTGAAAGAACTAAACTTAAAAATACCTAAATTTACACGTGATTCCTCCTCTCTCATGGATCTTCCAATGTTTATGATTAAGAAAATATATGAAACATAATTTAAACTGTAGTCAAAATTACTTAAACTTAAAAAGCTTAAATAAACTAGAGAGACTTACATGGCACAGACGTACCTTCCAGTTTGTATAAGGTAGTGCATCGCCGGGATAGAGAACTGGAGAATGGACCAATGGAGTCTAAAACGTTTAATAAAATTTAATTAACCATTCCAGCAACATTTCGTTTGTGTTTCTTAGTATGATAATTTCCCTTGTCTGGTCTAAGCATAGGTGGTTGTAGAGGGTCACACGTACCCCCCCCCCCCCTCCTCAGTTTTCCAATGTTTTTTGTGTTCCATTGATAAATTCTAAAGGCCCTTTCTGTCAAACAATACTGCATCAATAAATGTCAGAAGAGTTCGCTTTTGTATCGAGTTTATCTTTTTCTAAATATTTCTCGCTTGATATCCCCCTTTTGTATTACAAGAGACCTCAAAGTAACAGTGGCTGACAACATATCGTTACCTCTTGGTCAATAGACTGTCAGACGTGACTCGCATCTTTTTCGCTACAATATGTGTTTTTACAGTTTAAATTACAACATGTAATTGGATTTTTTTTTATGTTTAGGTGATAAAGTTCATTCAACATTATTTAAGAATCTCTCTAACTGACTCCTTCAAATTAAATTTCCCTTTTTTTTTATCCCAAAACCATTGTATCCTGGCCCGTCAACCTTCCTCATAAATATGAAAGAGCCCCCTGCTATTGCTTTTACAAAACTATTTATATTTGTAAAACAACAACTACCTACGCCAAGACACGGTGGAACTGAAGACTTTCATTTTGTATGTGTGTTCAAGTTTAATGTTTCAAAACAAAGTTATTTGGCCCATATTTTTGTACGCCCAAAACCCCACTAGTAAAAAAATATATATACAGGAAACCCTGTCCAGCAAGATCATTATTTGATTTCATCCTGCTGCAAGTTAAGAGCTCATAATTGTTATTCTTAGCATATATTACTTGGTCTAGGCTTTACGGTTGGGTGAGTCTGTTTTACTTTCTGTAAGTGAGCTAATTCCAATGAGTTTATTGTGATAATGACTGCAGTGTTAAAAGAAATGACTGCCTGAAAATAAGTTGTTAATCTCCACTGATAATTTATTAAATAGCATAACTGGATTAAACTTGCAATCTGTTTTTTAAAGTATTCACAATGGCTTCTTATTAGAGCAGTGTAATGAAAGGAGATATTTTGCAGGAAGATTAAAACCCTTAGAAGACACAAAATCTTAATAAAAATAAACAAAGTTGTGTTAAAGAAATGGTTCAGTTGCAAAGTACTTTTGAACTTTATGTCAATTGTCCACTCTCCCTGGCTGTTCTCTTCCTTCTAAAACCAGCACGTTTCCCTGTAAGTCTGGAGGTATGTGCCACAAGGTATATGGAAGTGGCTTAAATGTATATTATTTTTGTCAAACATACCGATCGTGAAAGTTTATTAATTTAATTTCTGTTTGACATTTTTTTATCCTTAATTTTATAAAATAATCATGAGAGAGGAGTTAGGAAGTTTAACAGTTCCATCTATTAAGTAGTTTTTTCAATATTTGAATATGTTAATGGATACACTCTTAGGCAGATTGTATTGGCATGTACTTCTTTAAAACTGTGAAGGGCCAAGTTGATTAGGGGAGTTTAATAAAAAATTAAGTTTGAATTAAAAAATTGGAAAATTTAATTAGACATGAGCTTTACCCTGTCGTGCAACAAAATTAGGACCTGCATCGATTATAACGGCCATATCTCGCTGTCGCGTTTATGAACAGGGGACCGCGAAAAACGGGGGACATGGCTTGGTCAGATGGTCGCGCGGAGAAGAACAAAGACAATTGGGTTGATTTGCAAGAAACAACGGTCCAGTATGAGATTTATACTGACCGACGACATATCCCAATTTTTAGTCGAACGTCAAAGATCAACTTATTTATGTGCCCAACGCCGGGCATTTTGCGGGGACCTCATGATCAAAAAGCCGACAGTCAGATATATCCGACAAATATCTTTTCTATGCTCTAACAATATGCCGACGCGTGTGATTTTGTCCAGAAACCCAATTGTGTTTGGTCATCAAAATCGGTCTTATAGGCCCCGGCTTAACAAGTGGCATTATTTAGGATATGGGCAATTGAACACACGACTATATTATATTTGTTGTTCCTATTCATTGAGATGCTGAGTGAAGTGAGGGTTAAAGTTTTGTCTCAAACTTGTGCCTAGACTGGTACCCTGCTCTATCATGTGCCTCACAGCCAAGCATAGTCTATGATTGGCCTAGAGCAGCGGTGCCATTAAAGAGCGGGGTACCAGTCTAACTTGTGCCCGCGTTCTGCAAAATCCTAGATCCGCTACTGATAAGGGTTTTAACATTCCTCTAAAATTCAACATCCTTTCAGTATCCTCCTCTAATATCAGGCCGTGGGGATTACATTAACCATGAGATTCTTTGATTTATTTTGTTCTAAGTCTTTATAAAGGCATACTATTATCCTTTATTAAGCCAATATATATATATATATATATATATATATATATATATATATATATATATATATACTACACATAAACACACAGACAAAACAACAGAGAAATAGACAGATAACGGAATTTTCCTTCTCCTGTATTGACGAAAGTAACGAACTGAGTGTAAGTTGAGTGGAAAGGAGACCAAAACCTTTACCCCCCTGATTATACTAGTAGTATATGACCTGTCAGCACTGAGATGCTTAGAGGTTTACCGCAATAATCCCTGGGATAATCCGGCCAGATAATCTCCTTACAGCCACTGTCAACTCTGCTTTATGTGCTGGAAGAGAATGGTATGCTCGGATCCAAGCGGCCCGCCAAATTAGTACATACTTTTTATCTTCTAAGCAAACTATTGAAATCTCGATCACCATAAGCCTTTAGGTCATGCAAGGGTTCGGCCTACTTCAATTGAAAACTACAAGCTTGTGTTTTTTTTCACTTTTTTTCTCCAACTTATGTTCCCTCCTGTGCCGGCTTCGGTATGTTTTACTCTGTATTATATACACTGAAAAAAGGAAAGATAGTAACGGTGAAAACCCGAATCAGCAAGCAATGATGATTGTGCTGGTAAGCCTACTTGGGTCGTGATACAAGCAATATCGAGGAGTGCATCACAGTGGTCTTCCATTATGTTGAATTCGTATTCATATATGCGACGAATGATGAATCAATATAAGAGAATACATGATAATTCACAACACAAACTGAAACCCCGTCTCTATAATAACGAGTCATAGTCTGTATCACGTACAAGATGGCTGTGATCAGTAACCCTTGCGAGCCATGCCTGTATTCATGCGGTCAGAAATTACATGCGGAGGGGTTTACCAAAATGCTAAGTTAAAACGTAACTTTTCCCGCCCATGTTTGGTGTTTTGCTAGAAGGTACACTAAAATGCCAACGATAAGTTTGGTTTATGTCAATTGACAGTGTACCTGTAGGCCATGAGGCTTGTCAGAAATGACGAAAACATTTACATCCTCATAGAGCCTTATAATGCATTCCTCGGAACTAGATGTAAAGGGACTCTGACAGTCAGTAAACAGGTCGTAATGTCAGCGGGCATATATGACTAAGAGTCAGATACTCCGATATTTTCCATAAACGTTCAGTCAGCTCCTGGTAATCAATGGCTGTAAACTCAGGGGGACATTAGTAATGGGGTTTGTGGTTATTTATTTTCTGAAAATTTTTTTCTGAGTTTTTGCTCTTACAATTAAACGGTTATGAGGGAGCACTTACCGGTATCGCTGCGTGTGTCCTGAATAAAATATGACGAAAGTTATTAACATGTCCGATGTTCAATGCTAGTTTTATGTTTCCAGGTACAAATTAACATATAGCCTACCAAAGTAAACACCATTTGAACAAATGTAATCAATGTGTTACTATAGAAGCGGGCTTTGTTTGCAATGTTATTGGTGGCTTTGGATGTACCATAAAAACGTGAGTCAAAATGAGCAAGCCTTAATTATGCCGCGTTGTCTGCCCTGAGTACACTCAATTATGACAACCCTATGACGTGACAAATCTTTGTTGTCAATTTTTGGTCCCATAGTTGTCGATGGGGACTGCTCGCTGTGTCTGCAGTCGAGGAGAATACACCGATACATCCGATTAAAATACATTATTTATAATGGAATATTAATATTTTTCTAATAATACACGAAGGATATGTAAGTACTAAATTCATGTTAAATATGACCAGAAATTGAAATCTGATAAATCCCACTCTAGTGATATTTAGTTACAAAATATGACCAAAGAATTGATTAACCAGAGTGGACTCAAGTGGGTGCGCTCAGGGTTTTCAAGTAACAGATCATCACCGCACAAAAGAAAACTGGCAAGATTGCTTTCCTGGAAATTAAATAAGGCACGGATCAGATGATTCTA